>WOXC01006176.1:0-300743 GCA_011680675.1 Gymnobelideus leadbeateri
TGCTCTTAAGGAGTTTACATTCTAGGGGCAGATAGGTGGTACATTTAATAGGGCAGTTGGGAGAACCTGAGTTCAAACCCAGCCTCAGACACTTTTAACACTTGCTAGCTGTGTGACCTTGGACAAGTCACTTAACCTCAATTGCCCTGCCTTCCCTCCTCCAAAAAACAAAAAGGAGCTTATATTCTAATAGGGGACACACACACACACACACACACACAGAGAATCACATACACACAAAGAGAATGATGACTGGAGAGGGTACTTTGGTCTAAAAAGTTACAGAGATAGTCAGGACAGGAGTGTACTGACGTGCCCCAAGCAGGAACACATTACAGAGTTGATGTGATCTCCATTCATGGTTCCAAATCCAGTTGGGGTTGAAGGGAGGAGGATATTCACCAGGCAAGGTAAGGAAGAAAAGAGCAGAGAATTAAGACTAAAGTAAAAAAAAACATGGTTTTATCTTTTCCTGAAAAAATGGAGGAATGATAGTCACCACTCAGAAGAGCTATTCCTCAGGGATAAAAGGAAAATACTACTTCGAAATTCAGAATATAAATTGCATGATTTCATCATGGGGAAGTCAAGGAATAATGATTCATGTGGGGAGAAAAAGATACACAGCTTTTAGAGGACCACAAGCTCCATGTAATTCAGTAGAGTGATATCATAACCAAAAAATATTAGTTCTGCTTGGGGCTACATTAATAGAGGTAAAGTATCTAGAATAAGGGAGGTGACAATAACACTTTTCTCTATCCTAATTAGACTATATCTGGATCATTGCATTCAATTATTTTTTTAAAGCAATTGGGGTTAAGTAACTTGCTCGAGGTTACATGGCTAGTTATTTATGTGTGGGTGCTAATTTTTCTGAGGATGGAACTGATCCTGGGTCCTCCCTACTCCAGGGCCAGCGCTTTTACTCACTGCACCACCTAGCCACCCCTACATTCAATTCTTTATGCCACATTTACTAAAGAAGAAGTAGATAAGAAACTAGATAAACTGAGATGTCACCAGAAAATGATGGGACAAGACGGAGAAAATTTTAGAGACCATGCCACACACAGACTGGTTGAAGGAACTAGGGATGCTTACCCTGATAAAGAGAATGCTTGAGGTGGGTCGCATATATTAACAGTCCTCGGTAATCTTTAGAGCTATCATATAGAAGAGGTAGCCAGTTTTCTTCAAAAAGGCCTAAGGGAGAATAACTAAAAGAGGAGAGAGGAAGATTTCTAGTCAATGTAAGGAAATACTTCCTAACTGATCAATTGCTCCCCATGTCTGGAATGCTGCCACCAATCCCAGTTGTACAAAAGTTGACTAGTCGGTACCTACCTCAGCAGACCCATTGCCAGAGGTCTTAAAGAAATTGAGTGATCACTTGTTAGAGATGTTGCGGGAGCCATCCATTGTTCATGAATGGGTGGAGATTTTTTGTTAAGTCTTTTTTTCAGGCATTTCCAATTCTCTGTGACCCCATTTGGAGTTTTCTTGGCAGAGATACTGAAGTGGTTTGCCATTTCCCTCTCCAGTTCATTTTATAGATGAGGAAACTGAGGCAAAAATGGTTAAGTGACTTGCCCTGGGTCACACAACTATTAAGCATCTGAGTAAGGATTTGAACTTGCTAAGAGTAGTCTTCCTGACTCCAGGCCCACCACTCTACCACTATACGGCTTAGCTGAGCAATGGGTGGGGATAGATGATCTCTAAAGTCCTTTCTGTCTTTAAGGTTCTGTGGGTTAAGAAAAAAGAGAGAGTGACATGGTTTCCCTTAACCTTGTGTGAAGGGAGCAGAGTCTACTAAACCTCCCTACCTGAATTCCTGTCTCTCCTCACTGTGAGTTTGATTATCTTGATTGGATTTTAAATCTGTTATAGATTCACTATGTGTTATATCCATAATGCCAAATCTGAGTGCAATTAGAGTAGGCTCTAATGATTCTTTAACATGGGGAGTCATGTAGCCAATACAGGAGGAAATTTCTATAAAACACAATTCAACTTGCATTTTGAAGCAAGAATCCTTTTGATTCCTTTCATCCTTTTTGCTCCCTTCTTTGTTAATTAAGAGATATCCTCCAGTGGTTTGAAACAGTAAACTCAGGACCTATCACCCCTGAAAAACTGAGCAGTTTACTAATGCTCTCTCATTGAAAGGATTAGGTCAATTTTCTTTACAAAAATCCTCCATTCAATTCAATCCAACAAATATTCACTAAGTGCCTACAGACGCCAGACACTATGCCAGGCACTAGAAATACAAAGACAACTGAGACTTAAAAAAAAAATGTATCCATTCTCTGCTTTCCATTTGCTATAGAGATGTCATACTCCCAAAACATGCATTTTTAGAATAACAAAATAACTATTTTCAATATGTCTTTTTTGTTTTTTAGCATTTGTAACCATGTTACTTGTCACATAAATAACTTGTGAATAGAATTTGCTTCTTTACAGAAAAAGAAATTGCATGGAAATAACAGCTGACATGATATTTTGCATACACTCTTCCATTTGGGTCTAATGCTGGCTCTGTGAGATAGGTATTATATGTACTAGGGATAAGAATTGGACCTGTGGTTACATTGGTAGAGAAGATATATTACTTTCCATTTTACAGATGAGGAAACTAAGACCCAGAAAGAGTATATACCCATAGTCACATGAGTAGGAATTTTTAGGGGAAGATTTTGAACCCAGGTCTTGAAGATTCTATAATTAATAGCCATCTATTAGTTACACCAGACTCCTTCCACATTATATGTGGAATTCATATGTATATGTTCGGTATGCAAATTTGGAACAGGCTAGAAAATTCTATGAGCTCTGGGTTAAAAGGGTGAAAATTGTAAATATACAATAAATCCTTTGGATTCATATCAAGTGACACAGAGGATTATATCAGAAGCCCTTTCTCACTAAGGACAAATGGAGCAAGGAGGTCTCAATAAAGGCAAAATATAAGAACAGATTTTTGAAATATGAGCAGCTTCTAACAGCTGTAAAAGGTTTCCTAACTAAAAATGAAACACATAGAGAAACCAATGATCCACACCATTCAGAAGTGCAGTTTGCTACATGATAACATAATTTCTCAGAGAAAATTGTGAGGATTTTTATGTTTTTACATTTTTCTTTAAGCAAACAGATAAATTAATTTCAACATGGCAGCTTTTCATCTATGATCTATTTATTTGGCATGTGTATATAAACATATAGATGTATGTGTGTTTCCTCTGTCACATTCACTTTTAAAGCACCTTTAATAGCTTTTAAAAATAAGATGTCAATCATTTTTCTGGCTAGTGAGCTAGAGTGATGCTAAGCCAAACCTTGAATAATAGATTTAAAAATTCAGAACTAGAAAGGACCTTAGGAAGCATTTTATCTGGCTGCCTAATTTTTATACATTAGGAAAGTCAGTCTTAGAGAGGCAAAGAAGTTGCTCAAAGTCACAGAGATATTAAAAATGGCAGATTTTGAAACAGTGTTATTTAGACTTAAAATTTTATAACATGTTCCTTTATATTTCATATATACAGAGAGAGAAGAGGAGAGAAGAGAGGAGGTGTGAGGGGAGAGGAAGAGGAGGATGAGGTGGAGAAGGAGGAGGAGAAAGAGGAGTGAGAGAAAGAGGTAGAGAGAGAAAAAATCTATTATACCTATAAATAGAGGTAACATGTAATATATCTGGGGGGTGTAATATGTATATAACCACACATGTACAATATTCCATGTTTGTGTGTGCATACATATACATTATATCTAATATATTTCCCCAAAAGAATGTATGCTCCTTGAGGACAGGGTTTTTGCTACTTTTGTTTTTGTACTCCCAAGACCTAAAACACAATAGGTGTTTAATAAATAGGCAGCTAAGAGGTGAGGTGGATAAAGTGTTGGTCTTGTACTCAGGAAATTTTGAGTTCAAATCCTCCTCAGACTTTTACTTAGCTGTGTGACCCTGGACAAGTCATTTAACTACTGTCAACCTTGGTTTCTTTATCTGTAAAATGAGGATAATAATGGCACCTGCTCTCCATGGTTATTGTAAGGATCAGATGAAATAGTACATCAAAAATACTTTGCAAACCTTAAAACCCTGTGCAAATCAGAGCTATTTTTTACAATAATAATTTCTCATGACAGTTAGGTGGCACAGAAAATAGAGCACCATCCCTGAAGTCAGGAGGACCTGAGTTCAAATCCTGCCTCAGACACTTGACACTTAACTAGCTGTGTGACCTTGGGCAAGTCACTTAACCCCACTTGCCTTGCCTTTCCCCCTCAAAAAAAAACCCAATAATTTTTCAATACTGTAGCTGATTTTAATAGTTCATATTTATAGAGAACTTTAACACTTATAAAGTACTTTTCTCACAGGAATTCTACAAGGGAGATAGTAAACATATTATTATACCCATCTTATGAATGAAGAAAAACCCACAATCAAACAGCTAATAAGTACCTGGGATCTCATAATTCTCATTTAAATTCTTTTTCTCCCCAATCCATTTTCTACTACTAGACTAATTCAACTTATGTAACAGAGAGAGAGAAAGAATAAAATTCCTTACCAACTTTTCATTAGGTAAGATTTGTCTTATTAAAGTAACTTCAAGCAGCAATTGGATTTTGGAGTAGTAGATGGAGCACTTCCACTAGTCTAATAAATCCAGAGACCTGGGCTCACAGTCAGGAGCTATGATGTCCCAGAAGGACTTCTGAAACTGACAAACTGGGCTCTGTCAATATCACTAAGTCAGCACCCTGGTTAGCATGAGAAGCAGAAACAGAACATTACATTAGCCCTACTCAGAATTGTTATTATTGGCCAGTTAGAAACAAAGTGTGGAAGAGTAAGGGGTTTTCCATGTTCAGGTACCAGAAGGCAAGATATATTATATAAATCAGAAACACAAATACTCAATCTGATGAAAAAGAGTCAGTAGAGAGGGCACTGAGCACTAATATGGGAAATCCACAAGTATACATAAAAGAGATTAAAGGCATGATTCCTTATACACAAGTCCTATATCATAACAAAATTAGAAGAAAAAAAAAGACTGCCAGTCAAAGGCCAACCCTGTCTTTGACTGCCTGGGTGACCTCAGTTCAGTTCCATGACTTCTGTAGACCTAAAGCCAATATTAATAAAAAAATGACAATTTTACCTAATCAATCTATTTATTCAATGCCCTAATTAAATTACTAAAAAATCTTATTAAACTAGAAAAAATAATCATAAAGTTCATTTGGAAGAACAAAAGATCAGGAATTAAAAAAAAAACAAGGGGGGAAAAAGATGCACAGGAAGGAGATTTGGTAGTATCAGACCTTAAACTATAAGGTGATAGCATTGTTGGAGTGTAAAATGGATAATTTTGATTGTTTTGAATTTAAAATTTCTTGTCTAAATAAAACTAATGTAGCCAAGAATAGAAGGAATGAAGAAAATTAGGGGAAAAAACTTTTATAGACAATCCCTCAGAAAAGATGTGATATATGTATATATATATATATATATATATATATATGATACATGTATGTATATATATATCACATATATCACACACATACGTGTGTGTTAGTAGCCTTCTTTAGCATGGAGGAAGGGGAGAAGATAAGGGGAAAAAAATTAAAAAATGCATAGCAGAGAACAAAAGAAAACCTACAAAGAAGATAAGAAAAACTGGATAGCTTTGAAAACAATGTATAGTATTTATTATATGGGTCTTCTTGAAATGGAAATTTATTGTTTTATATTGATCCTTTCATGTTCTGTTGTGAATATGGAAATGTTCTTCTTTTTTCTTTTCTCATTTTGTATTTAACTTTAAAATAAATTTTAAAATTACCAAAAAAATCTGTAGGTCTGTTTTAGTATCTATAAAATGGAGAGACTGTACCAAATGACCTTTTAGGTTTCTTCTAACTCCAAGATCCCTTGTAATTTAGGACCCAAAGCCTAATCAACCAATTCCCTCTGGAGACAAAGATGGAGGGGAAGAGAGGGGGAAAGGAAATGGTTAATAAGGCATTTTATAAGAAAGAGAATACCTCTGCTGTCCCTTCTCAAGCTGTTCCAATGATTCTTGATAGCAAATAGGAGACACTTTGAAGACGTGATTACTGGAAGCCACAAAATAATGACATCTGCTATCTAAGAAATTGTCCACTTAAATTAGGTCTTAGCCTAGTTTGAATAATATGCAATTGAAGCAAGGGCATAACCCTGTAAGCAAACTGTTTATTTTATTCATTTTTAGACTTTTAATATGTAGTTTCAAAGCCTGGATGAACATTAAACAGCAATTAACTAAAATGTCAATGCTAAGCTATTAAAGGCACACTTACTCCAATATTTCAAGGATCTTTGATTTCCTCACATGGGTGCTACTTCTACCAGTGCAAATGACAGCCTCCTCCACCTTTAGAGACAGCACCCTGAGTTCATGGAGCCAGAAAGAAATGCATTATGACATGGTCAGTTTTCTAGTGATGATTGTCTCCAAACTGAGTTTTGCTGTTTCTCCGGTGACAAACCATAGAGTCCAACCTAGGTTACTCCTTGAAGCCAGGTCAGCTTGGTAGGGACTGCCAAAGCTTGTACTCATTTCTAAAGCCTACAAGGCTAAGTGTCACCTCAGCAATGGCATATGACTACAGTAGAGGATTCAAGCCAAGGGCCCTGCTAGACAGAGCCATGAACATGGTGGCAACAGCTGACCATGCTTATCTAAAAAAAAATCAGTCCTCAAATACCATTATAACATGATCCTTTAATTAGGGAGAAAAGTTTGATGTTAATAAAATCTATCTTAGTCTCTTCTGTAGAGTACAAATGAGCACTGAGTTTGACACCAGAAAACCTGGTTCCAAATCCAAGTTCTGTCACTAATAGAAATTAACAACAGTAGGGATTGGTGCTGTAGTTTCATTGATAAAGAAAATTTCCAGAGGAAGGAAACTCCCTCTATCAATTCAGGTAGGCACCTTTTTCTTCAATTTATAATTAGAGTTGCTTGGAGCACTAAGAGGTTGAACTTAGGTCTTCCTGACACCTAAAATGAAGGAGGAGGAGGAAAAGGAGGAGGTAGAGGAAGAGGAAGAAGAGGAGGAGGAGGACAAGGAGGAGGAGGAAAAGGAGGAGAAAGGAAGGAAGGGAGGAAGAAGGGAGGAAGGAAGGGAGGAAGGAAGGAAGGAAGGAAGGAAGGAAGGAAGGAAGGAAGGAAGGAAGGAAGGAAGGAAGGAAGGAAGCTATGTACAGGATAGATAGGAAATAATTAACAGAGGGAAAGCACTAGAATTAGAAAGAGTTGGAAAAGATTTCCTGTAGAAAATGGGATCAAAGAATAAGTAGGCATAGATTCATAAATTTAAACCTAGATGGTACTTTAGCAGACATCTAGTAGAACCCTCTCATTTTACAGATAAGGAAACTGAAGCCCAAAGAAGTCAAGTGACTTCACAGAATCAAAGAAATTGTGGAAGAAGGAAGTTTTAAAAAAACAGGTTCCCTGATTCCAAAGCCAGCATTCTTTCCTATACCATATTGTAGTGATGCCTGATCTACACTGCCTATAAAGCTGTGTGGTTTGGGGGAAATTAATTAACCTCTCAATGCCCCAAGCAACTCTTTAAGATTATACCTGATTTTTTAAAACATTCTGTCTCCAGACTCTAGGAAATTTTCACTCTCTTTCCCCCATACTCAAAATGTTCTCCATCCCCATCTTGGTCTACTGTCTTGCCTGATTTCTTTCAAGTCCTAAATAAAATCTCAAATTCTACAGGAAGCCTTTTCTGATCCTCCTTAATGCTACTGTCTATTCCAGTACTTATGATCTCCAATTTATTCTCTACAGAGTTTATGTACATAGTTGTTTGCAAAGTTGTCTCCCCCATGAGACTATAAGCTCATTCAGAATAGGGAATCTTTTGCCTTTCTTTATATTCCCAGAATTTAGCATGATACCTGACTCACAGTAGGCACATCATAGGTGCTAGTTTGAAACCAGTTCTTTTAGAGTCAAGCTTAGTATTTCATTATGCTATTTTACCTTAGGGAAATCACTTAACTGCTTGGTGCCCCAGTTTCCTCATGTTCTTTTCTTCCAGCTCCAAATCCTATGATGTTTTAAATCTTAAAGAGTTTATAATTTCACTGATATCAGTACTCATTCTACCCACACAAATCACAGTTCTTATACATCAGAGTAAACAATTTCATGTTACTATGACCAAATTTACTCAAGAAGATGATTTCTTAAATGCTAATTGAGAAAAAACTTATTTTCAGGAAATCTCACTCTTAAAGGATGGCATTGCCAAGATCCCTGAAACAGCATTATAATAGAGGTTAAGGGTACTAGGTAATTTCAAAGACAATCACGAGAGGTAACATTTTCATGTTACCCACCAACTCCAAATGTTATCAGGTCTGTTGTCAGAGGAGAGACAAGAGACTTTTAAATGACATTTCTGTTAATGTTTAAAGACAGCCTTGCATAGAAACAAATGGGTGCATTATCAATATCCTTGAAAATCCTATGAGATTATGATCTCCATAAATATATTTTCAAATATTTATCTAATAATGCATATCTGTGTGTATGTGTATATATCTATATATGTATATCTATAATTTGTATCTATACATATATAAGTATATACATATACAAAGTATAATACACATATATACAGACATATACATACATGTACATACACACATACACATACATGTGTTTGTTGAAGGTTGGTGAGTATTACAGCATGCTCAACTGGTGAAATTAATAAAAATCCCTATACAGCTAGGTTTGAGGAGCTTACTTCTAGAAAGGTATGATATTATGTAATGGAAGGATCCCACTCCCTCATCTGGAACATCAGCAGACATTCTGTAACCAGTCCAAGTGGTTGAAGAGATGGATTTTTAATTGGCTATTAAGGTAGAATTGGAGAACATTCAAAAAATACTGCCAGCCAAAAAGAGTCTCTTCTTGTTCTTCCTTCCCGCATAGCTACTGTTCAGGAAGGAAGGAAGGAAAGAGACAACGTTATAAGCCTCTGGATGGGCAGAAGCCTTGAGTCCTTTATTCTTTGACTCTTCATTCATTCCTGATTTAGGTAGAGGAGTATTTGGCGATGGTTATGATCCTGTGAGCTTTAAAAGGTCAGAATGGTGAGTCCAGCAGAGGTCTGGGAGCTAGAGGCCATATTAGAAGCCAAATGGTGAAGAAGGAAGTTCTGTGAGGTCTGTTTAACCCAGCTTGTGCTGAAGACAGAAAGAGGGAGCCAACTTGATTGATGCATTGGCCAAGATGCATTTGGAAGTGAACTTGGTGAGATGAATGTTCATAGCATATTTGCATTAAGTTTGATGCACTGTCCTGAGGCACTAATGCAATAGTGGTGATGTCAGGGAAGGCAGGGGAGGAATGCTTTGTAGCTCCAGTTTTTGCTAGCTTTTCAAAGTAAATATCCCTTTGAAAAGCTGAGTAAATTGGTTAACTGAAACTGGGGTGTTAATCACTTGCAGCTAATACTGGGGAGAACATCAGAAAAGGGACTCAAGCTAATAACATTAGAGAAGAACAGTCCTAAATCTTCACGGTAACCAGCCTCATTCTGGGATAGTTAGTCCAGAGTCTTGCTATAAACATATACACATGCATGTGCACATATATACACATATATACATGTGTTGATACATGTGTGTATATGTACATATTCTATTTCATATGTGTCTGGGTATATGAGCATATATTCTGTATTTTAAGACAATATGGGGGCAGCTAGGTGGCACAGTGAGTAAGAGCGCCAGCCCCAGAGTCAGGAGGACCCGGGATCGGTTCTAGCCTCAGAAAATGAGTACCCACACATAAATAATGACTGGCCATGAAACCTTAAGCAAGTTACTTAACCCCAATTGTTTAAAAAAAACAATATAAACCCCTTCAAATGTCATATAATTTTTACTCAATCAACTCATCAATCAACTATCATTTATCAAGTGACTATTCTGTACCAGGCACTAAACTAACTTCAAAAGTTTTCTTTTTCACTGCAAGGAAGAAAAAGGAACTTAACTATATCTTCTCAGATAATTTAACACTTCGGTTCAATTCAGTAAACAATTACTAAGAACCTGCATGTCAGGCATTGGGCTTACAAAACAAAAATGGAAACGTGCCCTCAAGAAGCTTACGGTCCTTTGCGGAAAACAACATCTAGTCTGTAGTAACAAGGAAAAACAAAGCACATCCTGCATAGAGTCCAAACAGAAGAGGGTCCCCTTTAACAGAGAGTGCCTCCAAAAGTTCCTTTGTACAGATTGAATTATACACTTCACTGAGCCCTGGTTCACTATAGAGTCTCTTCAATAATCCACAATCATGCAAAAGAGGGGGGAAGGGAATAAGCATTTATATCACACTCTGGAAAAATGAATGTCACCCATTATTCTGCTTCCCCTCTCCTTCCTTCACTTCAATTTACCACCTTAGTTCTAGGAAAGTGAATACTTGAAGTAAAGATCCCAAAACTTCGTAATTGTCCTAATTTAGGACACCCACAACTTATCACTTGTGTCAGCTAAATTAAATATTGTCTTTTTAATGAAATGAAATGAAAAATCAATTAGCTATGTCCCCAAACATATGGGTCCCCAAATACTTCATTCACAAGCAGTGAGGGTTTTAAGAAGCCACCCACTTTTCAGGCTGTGTTTCAAGTTTTCTATCTTTACTTCCCAAGCAAGCATCCTCAGAGTAATTTTCATCTGTTTTACCTTTCTTTATCTGCTATCTCCAATCTGCTGCTGGCATTTTGTCTCTAGCCTTTCTTTCTATCCCTACTGATGCTTCTTTTGTCTCAATGTGCTCAAAGAGCATTTCATAACTTACTACCTGTAGGACCCTCTAGGTGTACTGGGAGCTGTATGGAAATCACATTTCCAATCACATACACATGTGTGAGTTTCTTGGGAATTGTATGGAACTTACGCTTGCAATCACATATGAATGTGTGACTCTCCTGTAGCGTCAAAATCCTCATGGCAAAGATAAATGTTGCACTAGGAAAAAAAAGTTTGAGAAGCATGGATCTAGGCCCCAGTCATTCTTCCCTTGAACTGTCCATCTCAAGACCCTCTAACTTTAACACCAGCCCCTGCTCCATTATTACCAAAGCTGTTCTCTCTGCTGGCTGCTTTCATCATGTCATGCCCCAACTGAAAACCTTAGGGTGGACAGAGATGTTTGCTTTCTACTTCATAATCTTCCAACAAGATCCTCAATCATGGTATAGCAGAAAAAGTAAATTCCATCCCTGTCACTACACCACCTCCATGACGTCCTTGGGCTTTTCTTCTTCATCTATGAAATGAAAGGGATAGACCTGGTGGCCTATGACATCCCTTCCAGTTCTGACATGTATGATACTATGTAAGATATATATGTATGATACTATTTATATCATCTCACTTCCTGTTTCCAGCCCATTCCATCCGTCCCTGAAATCTGCTATTGGATATGTGATTTTGTGATCTGACCTATAGCTTATGCTTCTTTTGGTTTAGTTCCACAGATAGTTGCTATTTATTTGAACTGATTGTCCTAGAATCTTTCCCTCACTAAAGTCTAACTCTGACATCTCATTGTAGTGTGGAAAGAATAAAAGGTTGACAAAGGTTATACCAATGACACATAAACGTGGTACAGTGGAAAGGGTGTTGATTCAGGCATTTGACAACCTGAGTTCAGATCTCCATCTCTAACGCTGACAAAGCTGAGTGATTTTGGGCAAGTCACCAAACCTTCTTGGACCTTATTCCATTTCCTCATCTATAAAATGAGCTGATTGACAAGTTGGCCTGTGAGGTCCCTTCTGTCTCTAAACTTAGGAGCTTACCATAATAGTTCCTACCCAACTTCAAAGTCAAGCAGAGACCCCACAATGAATTCTCTGTCTACTGTCTGAGAACTATGGAAAAACTAGGGTTATCGATACCATAAATAGTTACTAGGGGCAAGCAATCTCTCTTTCAAGATGAAATTTCTATTCCAGGCAAGGATCAATGAATCTGACACTTCTCCTTTTTATTGTTAAAAAAAAAATACTGAAGATTCACTCCGCCAATTTGTCTACTGAGCATTTGAGATCTCTGCCTTTCTATAAGATCCTGGGGAGGAAGAGAGGTATCAGGTTTTCATCGAAAAGAGCAGCTGAAAGCTCACCTTTTTCTCATGAGGAAGAAGGACCACCTCCACCAAGGACTCCCATTGAAACTAGAAGCAAGATGCAAAATGAAGTCCCCAAACTAGATGCATAATGGAACCAGACCAACCCATGGTCAAGAAATCAGCAAAGCACTGTCAAACCGCAACCACAGGAGTCCAACAAGGAGCAACACCTGGCAGAAACTACATGCTATAGCCACACATCTGACAGTCACTGCAGCATACTGCAGAGCAGCAAGGAGCAGGCCTGAAGAGAGTAGCATAATATCATCACTGACTACATCAACACCTCCATAGAACCAGAGGTGAGCACCCCTTCCCAAAATGGGTCTTTGCCAAATGTTTCCTTTATGCAGATTCCCTTTGATGCATTGCTACATATGTCCCTCATATGTATGCCCTGGCCACAAATGTCCCCTACCTGCATGCTTCTCCATGCATGTTTGCATGTTCATGTGTCCTCTCCTCCCAGTGGTAATATGTATATTTGTGGAAAAGCAAGAACTTAGGTCTATGGGAGAATATTTCCTCATTTTTCTACTATGCTGTTTCATTAAGCACATTCACTTTGAACTAATTTTTTCCTCTGGCTGACTAGCAAAAATAAACATGTTTAGTGTTTTTAGTGTGTGTGGACCCAAAGTATATGGAAACTTGGGATGGCCATGCCTGAGGAGTCTACTGCATGAATCAGGGGGTTGTCTCAAGAATTATATTTATACTAAAGCCAAAAGATGCCTCCTAATTTCTATTCATTTGAAACAGTTGAACAAAACCAAACAAAGTGCCTGCTCCCTGTTTCCCACCCAGTCATAGAAAATACAAGGGCTAGGGGTGGCTAGGTGGTACAGTGAGTAGAGCATTGGCCCTGGAGTCAGAAGGACCTAAGTTCGGATCCGACCTCAGACACTTAACGCACACACAACCAAAAACCTAGCCATGTGACCTTGGGCAAGTTACTTAACCCCAATTGCCCTCCAAAAAAGCTATAAAAAAAGAAAGAAAATACAAGGGCAGTAATGCTCTCCTTAAATTGTTCTCTAAGTAAATATCCCCAGTCCCACAAATGGCATGGCTACTTCCAACTTTCTCAGCACCATGGCCACTTCCTTCAAGACCTATTGAAGGTTAGCATTTGTTTTCAGTGACTCTTTCTTCAGACCATCTCTTTCCATTATTATAAAACCAGTCAATCCCTTATCTGGGTGCCCTTTTTTCTCTTTTCTGTCCATTTCTTCCAGATATAGCAGATACTAGTCATCTAAAAATTTCAGGTAATTTTGTACTATTAACCTAAGCATCTTTTCTTTCTGAATCTATGAAGATCATTTTAGGAACGTGAATGTATTTCTTTATAGTTACCTCTTTGATTTCATATTATTCGATCTGACCCATCATACTAGCCTCTTACAGAAATTTTGGTTCCTGATTCTGTCATCCAATATATCATGCATCCCTATTCTTCATCTATAAAATGAAGAGGTTGACCTCAATGGCTTCTCCTAGTCCTTCTAGTTCTGGATCTATGATCTCATTTGATCCCATTTAATTCTTGCAGTAGCCCTCTAAGGGAGGTTTAGACAGTCATTATCATCTCTTCTCTGTGAATAGTTAAAATACAATCCCATTATCTGAGTTTGGGTTATAGGAGTTATCCATTACAACTAATGCTAGTAACCAATCAATTCAGTCAAAGATGTCAGGCAGCTTATACATATAGGCACAGTCTCATTTTCCAGTGAACCACCCAACAGGAAAATTCATCTAGCACTACTTCTAAGAGGAAATTATCCAGAAAAATTTAATCTGAAGAAGAAAGGTCAAGTTTCAAAATCCACAAGGCTATGCAGGTGCCTCTTTCCTGTAAGATGAAATATCCCCTGGTTTATTCCTTTTCCCTGAATATTGGCATCGAGAGGATTAACCTGTTGTGTAGCAAAGATCTTTAGAAGAAATATAAGTCCCTTAATGGGTGGTGCATTGGATAAAGCATCAGTCCTGGAGTCAGGAGTGTGTGAGGTCAAATACAGCCTTACTAACTGTCTGAACTTGGGCAAGTCACTTAACCCTGTTTGCCTCAGTTTCCTCAACTATAAAATGAGCTGGAGAAGGCAATGGCAAAACCCTTCAGTGTCTCTGCCAAGAAGACCCCCAAATGGGGTCACAAAGAGTCAGAAACAACTGAAAAACAATGGAACAACAAAACTCCTCACTGACAGGAACTCAGTTTTCTCTTACTGACTCCAGCACCCATCCTGACACAGCACAGAGCAAGTACCTAATAAATGCTTGCTGCGTTGAATGTCATCCAATTGCATAGAATTGGATTATATGCATTCTATTGTTAATTGTATTGTTTTGAATTACATCACCTATAATGATATGATGGTAGCAAACATGTATATAATACTATGTGCTTAGCACTTTACAAATATTATATCATTTGATCCTCACAATAACTCTCAGAAGTTGGTGCTATTGTTATCTGCATTTTACAGATGAGGAAATTGAGGGAAACTGAGGTTAAGTGACTTGCTCAAGGTCCTACAGCTAGTCAGGGTTGTATGCCAAGTTTGAAACTGTGTTCCTGACTCCAGGGCCAGCAATTTCTCTACCACATCATTTCATTGAATTGAAATGAATTGAAATTCTTATGTCTTGCCAAATATTTCAGAGAGTATTTGAAGACAAGTCAGTATAGCTTGACTAAATGGCCAAACATGATACCAGAGAACTGATAAAGGTCTCTGACCACCTTATGACAGAAAAATGATAGACTAATGTGCAAAATAAGGGAGCATTTTTAGGCAGAGCTTTTATGAAAGTGCTTTAATTGATTATGCTTACATAATACACACATTTCTTTCCTTGTACTTTTTTCTTCTTTCTTTTCAGTGGGTGGGCAGGGGGTTGAGAGGGAGGAAAATAAATAAATGCTTATTTTAAAAGACTAAGAAGATACTAATTTCCTTCTGAAGTGTATAGACTTTTTCATTTTTGACTGGTAGCATAATCTTAGTCTAAAATACTCTGATTGAAAATAACCCATTCTGTTACTCTGCTTGTAGCTAGCTTAATCTGAATCTATTAAAACTTGTCTGCAATATAAATCATTCATCTCTCCCAGCAGGGACACATAAAACCCCTTCCACTGGTCACAAATAACTCTGACTCACTAGTCTGTCACCAAAGAGAATGAAATCTGAAGTGTACTCCAAACTAGAAGTTACAAGAAACATATTTAATAATAATCTGTTCCACTCACACTCCATTCCACTAACAAGATATCTATTCATGGAAACCCACCAGAGATCACCTTAGTGTGACATCTGTCCTGAAATGTACTGCTGTGCTTTTTTTATTTTTTTTATTCTTTTTAGAAAAGCTTTCTGGTTTCAGAAAATAGCAGTATTTTTTAATTTAAAATATAGTTGTGCTCTCCCAAAAGACATAGGCATTGGGACACACTCAAACTTTAATGAGTAATTTCGTTGCATTGAGGCAAACTTCTGCTTATCAGGTTAGTAAGGTTCTAGTTCTAAAAGTAAATAACCAAATGTAAGGGGGATAGATGCATTATACATTCCAGAATCCGGATTCTATTAGTGGAAGGAGTCATAGACACACAGAATCATAAATTGTAAGAGCTGGGAGATACCTTCAAGACTATCTGGTCCAGAAGTAGGGAATCTGCAGCCCTGAGGGCCTCTAGATCATTGTGTGTGACCTTTCGACTGAGTCTTACATTTTGCAGAACAAATCCGTTTATTAAGGGGATTTGTTCTGTGAAGTTTAGATTTGGTCAAGGGGCCAAACTTGAGGACCTAGAGGGCCACATGTAGCCTTAAGGCCATGTTCTCTACTCCTGCTCTAGTCCAACCTCTTTTTATTTTCCATAATTAAATGGGTTTTTTTAGAACTTCACATTGGATACCAGTGAAAACAGCTACAGTTGCCTAGCAAATATTTATGCATCCAAATAATTAATTTTAAGGTAAAAATAAAAAACCACCACAACACCACTTAAGTCATACTCTATATGCCCCAGCCAGTATTCTCTGTCCATTCATTCTCATTTACTTTTCCTCCTATGATCAGTGTTAATGTAACATCCCCATTCTTTTAGCTATATTCTTTTTTTTTTGCATTTCTTCAGAAAAATCTCTCCATATTTCTTGATATTCCTCATGTTTATTGATCTTATTTTCATTGCAATATTACATTTAAAAACCGTAAGTTGCAAAAAAGCATGTTGGCCTTAATTGGTAGAGGGAGTTTTCCTATCTCAGGAATTCTTTATATCAAAAAGTCACAGGACCAGTCTTTATCTCCATCCCTTTTACAGGAAAAGAATGTGCTACAATTTATTTAACATCCACATGTTGCTATACATTTTGGCTATTTCCCATTTTAGCAATTGCATATAATACTGCTGTGAAAATTCTTTAACAGATAACTATTTAAAACAAACAAAACTTCCATGATAGATTCCCAACAATAGTTATTTTGTCAAAGGGTGCAACTGTTTTTCTAATATTTACTTAGTATTCACAGTTTACTTTCTAAAAAGATTCCACACATTTGCAATTCCATCAGCAATATACAAGTATACCTGTTTTTCCATATCCTTACTTTACCAGCATTAATTATCGTTTACCAATTTTGTGGGTATAAGCTGGTACATAAAAGTCATTTAACTAGGATGAACATTTTTCCAAGGTTATCAATAATAAGCTTATTTTTTTAATTGTTCATATCTTTTGACCACTGTAGACTGGGAGTTACTGTTTTTAATAGCTCCTTATGGTTTTTAAATGCCAAATTTTTATCTGCCTTATTTGCTATAGTTTCTAATCTATTACTTTTTCTTTTTAATTAATTTTTTATTTGATTATTTTTCAATTAGAAAAATGTATTTTCTCTTCCTTCCACTTCCCCCATCTACATTCACTAGGAGGGGAAAAAAATGCTAGTAACACATAAGCATAGTCAAGGAAAACAAACTCCTACATGGCCTTGTTCAAGAATACAAAGTCCCATCTATGCCTTAAGTCTGTCACTTCTCTGTCAGAAGGTTAGTAGCAGATTCTTCCTTTAGTACTCTGGAATCATGGATGGCCATTATAATAATCAGAGTTCTTATGTCTTTCAAAATTTGTTTTGTATGTTATTAGAATTATCTAGAATTATCTCCCTGTTCTGTTCCCTTCGTTCTGCATCAGTTCACACATGTCTTTTCAGGTTTCTCTGAAACTATCCCCTTCATCATTTCTTCGTGCATAATAGTATTCCATTACATTCATATATCCTCATTTGTTTAAGCCACCCTCCACAAATTGATTGGTACTCATTAGTTTCCAGTTCTTTGTTACCTCAAAAAAGAGCCATAATAAATATTTTTGTGCTTTAGGATCCTTTTCCTCTTTCTTTGATCAAGAGACATAGTAGTGATATTGCTTAGTCAAAATATATTCACAGTTTAGCAAGCTTTTTAAGCATAGTTTCAAATTGCTTTCCAGAATGACTGAACCAATACACAATTCCACTAACAGTAAATTAATGTGCCTATTTTCCCACAACCCCTCAAACATTTCCTTGTCTACTTTGACAATCTGATGGGTATGAAGCAAAAATTCTGGGTTGCTTTTACTTTGAATTTCTCTGTTAATGATTTGGAACATTTTTCCCCCATAGGACTGATGAGAGCTTGAATTTCTTCCTTTATCCTTATCCTTTAACCAGTTAAAATGAGGATTTTTTTTTTATTTTGGTTATGTTTTGAGAAGAGGGTTTTGTTTTCTTTTTGGTTTTTGTTTTTTTGTTTGTTTTTACAATACAACTTTTTTTGTTGTTGTTAGTCAAATATGACTCTCTTGTCACTCAAAGCTCTACATAATATGACCCCTTCCTACCTTTTCAGTTTTCTTACTGCTTAATCAGCCCCACATACTTGGAGATCTGGTGATGCTAGCCTTTATGCTCTTTCTTGCTGACACAAGACGTTATATCTCCAGACTCCATGTATATTCACTGGCTCTCCCGTGTACCTGGAATTTTCTCCCTCAGCTCTGCTTCCTAGCTTGCTTCCCTGACTTCCTCCAAGTTTCAGCTGGGATCTCAACTTACAAAAGAAGCATTTCTTGATTCTCTTTAACAGGTTTCTTCTCTGTGCTGATTTTTTCCAATTTATCCTATACCTATTTTCTTTGTATATAATTGTTTGCATCTTGTCTTTTTCATGAGACTGTGAGCTTTTTGAGAGCAGAAATTGTTTTGGGCCTTTCTTTATTATCTCTAACACTTAGCACTGTGCCTGGCTGTCACTGACAGATGAACAGACATAATTATTTCTTCCATTTATTAAACTAGAAAAAAATTCTCTCCCTTCCACAATGAGATAAATACTTCATTCCAATTTCTTCCCTTTTCCCTCCTAGAGTTCATTTTTCTATGTTCATTTCTCTCATCCAGTTACAATTCACTAGAGCGTGTGTTATGAAATGTAGAACTACCTCCTTTTCCCCAAAAATTGCCCATCATTCTCCCCAGGAATCCTTGTGAAATAATGAATCCTTTCCCTAGGTCAACCCTTTCATTTTACCGATGAGGAAAGTGAGGCCCTAAGAGGTTAATTGACATGTACAAGCTCACATGGGTAATTATTACTCATTACCAAATTTTTTAGTATTGAGTCGTCCATTCATTTATTCACTCATTTGACAACCATTTATTAAACACTTAATATGTGTGGGGCGTCTAGGTGGCGCAGTGAGTAGAGAGTCGGCCCTGGAGTCAGAGGGACCTGGGTTCGGATCCAGCCTCAGACACTTAAAGCACATACAAATAAAAACCTAGCCATGTGACCTTGGGCAAGTTACTTAACCCCAATTGCCCTACAAAAAAAAAAAAAAACAAAAACAAATATGTGTGCAAGTCAAGCACCCTACATAGTGCCAGGCTGCTTGGTGCCCAGATCAGTTCAATTCAATCTAGCAAGCATTTATTAAACACCTACTATTCATGAAGCATTGTGCTAGGTGCTTTGTATTCAAAGACAAAACACCCCTGTCCCTCATTAGGAAACTTCATAAGCAAATAAATTTAAAAAAAAAAGGAACAAGAGTGGCTAAATGCACTGGCCCTGGAGTCAGGAGGACCTGAGTCAAATCCAACCTCTGACATTTAACACTTACTAGCTGTGTGACCTTGGGCAAGTCACTTAACCCCAATTGCCCTACCTTCCCTCCTCCAAAAAGAAAAAAAAAGGAATCAAAGAATAAATACTTATGGTTTATTGCTCTTGTGATTAATTTGTATGGTATAGATGGAACAAACAAACATTATAGATACTATCTGATGATAATTCACATTTGTATAGCTTTGGAAACAATCCTGAGGTAATGATGGTAGAATCAGTATTGTTCCCACTTTACAGGTGAAAGATTAAGGGACCTTGCCCAAGATCACATAATTAATAAGTTTTAGAGATTGGATTTTAACACCAGCTCCTCCTGTTAGTAATAATAGAAATCATTTATATAGTGTTTTAAGGTTGATAAAGTGTTTTACATCTGGAATTTGATTTGATTCTCACAGCAACCTGTCTAGTAAGTGTCTGAGGCAGGATTCAAACTCAGTTCTTCCACACACCAACTCTAGATCACAGGGACCTTACCTAATTCCCCAAGCAAAGACTAGTTCAGGAAGCATGGAAGCAAAGATCTAAGCCCAAATCTTTCCCTGATTCCAAGGAGTTTCTTTACATCAATGAAATCACAGGTCTACATTTCATCTACCTTCCTAAAAATCAATCTCTCTCTCTCCCTCTCTCTGTCTCTCTCTCTGTAGATAGATAGGTAGATAAATAGATATATGTTAAATACACACACACACACACACACACACACACACACAAATATACAGTCAGTCCAGGGTAACTTTCCTAGAAAATCCTGGGAAAGGAAAAAATATGCAAGTGTTAAAAGAATGAACTCATGAGGAAGAGGAGGTGAGGTTCCTGTGACCACCAAAAACCGTAATCTTTCTTCATTTTTGTGGATATAATGAATCATTGATTCTTTAACACCAACCCTGAAGCCAACAGCAGCCCCAGCCATTCCCCACAAAGTTCACCTAGGGAGAAATTAGGGAGAATTTTCTCCCTAAGCCTCATCACTGACTTTGCACAAGTGGTCTTAGAGCCCTTGCACTAAGCTTTGGGGGAATTATTTCAACATGGAACTTGAGTTTTAAAGGCAAACAATGAAAATATTCAATGAATGCACTGGGAGCTCCTTACAACAGCAGGGTGAACAGGACCAGTGACGCATGCCTAGTAGGACACCAGCCGCTCCATAAATCTTGCATACATCAGGCCTCTCATTTTTTTCTCTGTTGTGCATAGCTGCCAATGCAAAAGTGAAAAATAAGTTTATTAATAAAATCACGACAATGCTTGAAGTCGCAAAATGTGTGAATGTTGAGGATTGATTGTAGATGGATACACATGTAGTTTATGTATGTGTGTATATATGTATACATATGGTATACATATATACATATATGCTTGTTTGCGTGTGCACTTATACTCATTCACACTGTATGCATATACACATACATGTGTACACACACACACACACACACACACACACACACACACAATCACCCAGATGGAGAACTTCCTCTGAATCTATGCAGCAGAGAGAAGAATCAAGGACCCCACCCAAATCAGTCTAGTTCAAAAAGCATTTGACAAGGAGACATAATGTACAAGGCACTAGTAAGCCAAAGATAAAAAAAATCAAGATGGACTCTGGGTCTTAAGTACAACCTTCGGTGCTAATGTGTCCTGATCTGGACAGCTAGACCACTGTTGGAGTTCTCATGCATGAAAAGTGGGGAAGCAAGTGACAGGCAAGATTCCCAGGAGCATCTAATGACTGAGCTGCAAAGGTCTGGGGTTTCCCTCTTCCCTTCCTATCTTTCCAAATGCTGTAAAAGGCCATGGTCCTGTCCCTTTTGTGCAGTCAGTCAGGACTCTATGGTACATGGCCATGTTTCCCCAACTATTTGGTAGGTCAACATTTTATACAATCATAGACTGTGAACTGGGAGAGATCTTGGAAATCACCAATTCCAGATAAATATATTGAGGCCCTGAGAGTTTATTGCAGGATATTAGGGGTGGCTAGGTGGTGCAGTGAGTAGAGCGTCGGCCCTGGAGTCAGAAGGACCTGAGTTCGGATCCAGCCTCAGACACTTAAAGCACACACAACAAAAACCTAGTCGTGTGACCTTGGGCAAGTTACTTAACCCCAATTGCCCTCCAAAAAGCAAAAAAATAAATAAATAAAAAGAGCTGGTTGTTAAATCTTCAATATAAGTATTTAAGCCTCCAAAGGACTTGGTTTATTATTTTATTGATTGTCTAAGTCAGTGATATAATAATAAAATAGAAACAGGGGTCACTAAACCATACATAAGTATCCTACCAACTGCATATTGACTTAGAAAACCACAAATTAACATTATCTATATTATATTGTGGGGCAGCTAAGTGGTACAGTGGATAGAGTGACAGGCCTGGAATCAGAAAGACTCCTTTTCCTGAGTTCAAATCCGTCCTCCGACACTTAGTAGCTGTGTGATCAAGTCACTTAACCATATTTGCCTCAGTTTCCTTATCTGTAAAATGAGCTGGAGAAGGAAATGGCAAATCACTCCAGTTCTCTGCCAAGAAACACCAAATGGGGTCATAAAAAGTCAGATGCAACTGGAACGACTGAACAACTACAAATGTTATATTGTATTTTTATTTATTTTGTTAAATATTTCCCAATTACATTTTAATCTGATTCATGACACTGGAATGTTGCAGGCCTTATGCAGCAATGTTTGACACCTCTGGTCTAGACTTAAGAAAGTAATGGAGGAAATATTAATGATGCAGATTAAATTTACAAGTGTGCTGGGAGCAGTTGTACTCAAACTTTTTGTTCTCAGGAACACTTTATATGCTTAAAAATTATTGAGGATCCCCAAAGAGCTTTTTTTCTGCAGGCTATATCCACTGATACCATATTAGAAACTGAAATGTCTTAGTATTATTATGAAAATAGTTTTGACCTTGAGGAACCCTGAAAAGTCTTGGGTACCCCCAGACCACACTTTGAGAATCTCTGCACTAAAGTGAACTGCCTTTCAATTCAGCCCGAGGCCAAGATACAACATATCCAAGAGGGGAATCTGTTGGTAACAGAAGTCTCCTACTAATCCAATCTTAGAGCCGGGAGGTCTTTCACAACTGACCTCAATCCTCCATCATTGAATAAGATTATCCACAAGTGGGCACATTCATGAGAGACCAAGACAATGATAACCTCCTTCAACCTTCCATAGCTCTTTGTTTTATTGTTTACATCTTCACTAAATGCATTAATTCTAGAATATCAATGATTACAATTATCTGTGTTGACATCTAAAAACCTGCTAGATTGTAAGCTCCATGGAAACAGGGACCAAATATTTTCTAAACTTTATTCAATACCCCATCATTAGCACAGTGCTCTGCATACAGTTGGTACTTATAAATGTTTAATGAAAAAATGACCATTCTATATTCATTTAAATAGATGGTTAAAAAGAGTTTATTCATCAGGAGTTCCATTCAGCAGCCAAAAGCTCAGGTCCCGTTGACACTGATTTAAAATTTTTGAAACTCTTTTTTTTTTGCTTTTTGGAGGGCAATTGGGGTTATTAAGTGACTTGCCCAAAGTCACACGGCTAGTTTTTGTGTTAAGTATCTGAGGCCACATTTGAACTCAGGTCCTCCTGACTTCAGGGCGGGTACTCTATTCACCGAGCCACCTAGCCGCCCCAACTTTTTTTTTTCTACAACCATCTTGTGAGGTAGATTGTACAAGTCCTGTTATCTCTGTTTTACAAATATGGAAACCTCAACAAGTGAAATGAGTTACTATAGGTCACACCAGTAAGTGGCACAGTCAAATACAAATCTTCTGAATCCACTTGATTCATAATATCGCACCACTTTCTGAGCTAAGATGTGAACACATGTGTGTAACCCCTATGTGTGACATGTATGTATAATGTGACGCGACTCCATCTGTCCCCACTCTCTCAAGGCCATGTCTGTTACAGTTCACCCTTACCTCAGGCTTCTCTAGCAGTGTTAGTGGTTGGAGAAAATCTCTCTTCTCTTCCATTAACTGGAGCCCTCACTAACTGTTCTCCCCCTTTTAAGGGACCCAATGACTAAGACCCTAGTTCCATTTTAAATACTTAACATCAGATTAGCTTTTTACAAAAGTAAGTTTATTCCAAAGATATAGCAAGATCAAACACACAAACATTTTCCCCCAATACTTTTGAAGCACCATCCCGCTAATAACTCCTGGTACTCTGGAGAAAGGAAGGGAATTAGGTTCACAGAGTAACTCACTTCTATATAGCATTAGTCCCACCAAATCCAAGTCCAAAACCCCACCTCAGGCTAGCTTTCCAGGACCCTGGTTTCTTTGGGCATTTTTGCTGAGCTGGCTATAACATCCAGCCTGGAATCCTGGACTCTATGATACCCATAGCCTGGGCTCTTAGGAAAGGGATTCCCCTCCTTGCACCCATAACTGTAAAAAACAAATGAAAGAGGCAAAGCCCTAATCCTATTTCTTAGGGTCACATGACCTAAAGGAGGGAAGGGGGAATAGAGAGATGCTCTCAGGCCCTCCACCCCTTATTGCATGATGGGGGGTGTCACCTGCTATGAGTAAAAGGGTCCTTCCTTCCCTCTTAGATGAAATGTCAGAAAGTAGAGCCATTGTACTTAGTTGGGTAGTTTTAAAGATGCCAACAGTTCCAACTATGAAAACAATGGGAAAAGGCTGATCTCATCACATAGTAGGCCAACACAAAACATCCTTGCGTACATCAGTACTCATGTTTCTCAGGAGCAAGGGTCAAGCATCTGCAAGGTGGGAGGGGTCATTTTAGGATGATATCTCCACAGGAGCCAAGCCTCATTATACCCATGTGTGCACACATACGTATGCACATACCCAAACACACAGACATAGACAACTAGAAGCCAGAGATAGAGACAAAGAGAGACAGAGACAAAGACAGAGAACTATAAAACATTGAAACTGAAAAGGTCTGAAAAGAAAATTCTGCTGATGTATATGGACAATGACTCTAACTCCTCTTGGAAAGCTTCCTTTGGCCTCTGCAAGTGACTTGCTATGGGCACACAGCCAGTAAATGTCACAGGAAGGACTTGAACCCAGGCCTTCCTGATTCCAAGGTTAGCCCTCTATCTAGGCTATCCCTTCCACTGCCAAACCACATTAAAAATAAAAAGAGCTAACAGGGACCTTAGTGACCATTAGATCCAATTCTCTCATTTTAGAGAGGGAGAAACTGAGGATCAGTAAGATGTTCCCTCCTCACAGGCACTTCTTTGGTGGGCTCAGAATTTTTTTTTTTTTGGAGAGGGGAAGGCAGGGCAATTGGGATTAGGGGACTTGCCCAAGGTCACACAGCTAGTAAGTGCCAAATGTCTGAGGCTGGATTTGAACTCAGTTCCTCCTGACTTCAGGGCCAGTGCTCTATTCACTGCACTATTTAGCTGCCCCCTCAGAATTCTTTTTTTTTTAAACAAATGCTTTATTAACTTCTGTTTTACATCATTCATTTCCGCCAGATTTTGAGTTACAATCATTTTCCCCCTATTATTCCCCTACCCAACCTCCCAGAATAGTAGTCCCACAAGATATCACTTCCTCCAGTCTGTTCTCTCCCATACCTTCTCCCATACCCCCATCGACTTTTCCATTAGAGGAAGGTGAATCTTTGTGTCCCAATGCCTGCACATCTTATCTCCCTATTACAAGCGAAAGAGTATTACTAATAATATTTATATATATTTGAAACATTTAATGTTACGACCTCGAATTTCAGATCCATTTCCTTCCTCCCTTGTCACCTATTCCTTCTTGGGAGATAAGTAATTCAGTATATGTTGTACATGTCTAGCTATGCAAAACATTATCATAGTAGATATATTGTACAAGGCTGCTTATAATTTCCTCCCACTCATCCCACCCCCCACCTGGTCCATTCCCTACATAATCCTGTCCCTCTTCTATAGTGGGTACTTCCAACCTCCCCTCCCCCCAAGGATGCCCTCCTATCCATCATCCCTCCTCTCATCCCCCTTCCCCCTATTCTGCTGCAGGTTGAGATATCCCATTTAGTATGTATGTCATTTTCTCCCTGAACCAAATTCAATGGGAATGTGGTTTTGTCTTTTTAGCCTTCCTTATTCTCCCCCTCCTTTGCAACCACTTCCCCTTGCTTCTTCCACATGAGATAGTTTACCCTACCCTGTCTCTCCCCATCTCCTCTTGCCACTTTCCTCTCTCACCTCATAATTTCATCCCTTGAGTATTCTCCCTTCCCAACAAATTCAACCTATGCCCTCTATCCATATATAACTGTAACCATATACACATACATTCACATATGTATTTATATGACCACACACCCTTCTTCCATTATTTTCATAGTGAGAAAGATATCATCAGTCACAGTTATTGCTTTTCCATATAGGAATGTAAATAGTTCAACTTTGATAAGTACCTTTTGATTTCTTTTCCCTGATTACCTTCTCAGGCATCTCTTCCTTCTTGTGTCTGGATGTCAAATTTTCTATTCAACTCTGGTTTTTTCCTCAAGAATGTTTGAAAGTCCTCTATTCCACTGAATGACCATATTTTCCCCTGAGACAAAATACTCAGTTTTGCTGGGTAGGTGACCCTTGGGTTCATTCCCAGTTCTTTTGCCCTCTGGAATATTGGATTCCATGCCCTTCGATCCCTCAGTGTAGAAGCTGCCAGGTCCTGGGCTATTCTGATTGTGTTTCCACAATATTGAAATTGTTTCTTCCTGGCTGCTTGTAGTATTTTTCTCCTTGATCTGGGGATTCTGGAACCTGGCTATAATATTCCTGGGAGTTTTCTTTTTGGGATCTTTTTCAGGAGGTGATCTGTGGATTCTTTCAACCTCAATTTTGCCCTCTGGATCTAAAACATCAGGGCAGTTTTCCTTGAGAATTTCTTGAAGGGTGATTTCTAGGTTCTTTCTTTGATCATGGCTTTCAGGTAGTCCAATAATTTTTAAATTATCTCTCCTGGATCTATTTTCCAGGTCAGTGGTTTTTCCCATGAGATAATTCACATTGCCTTCTATTCTTTCATTTGTTTGGATCTGTTTAACAGAATCTTGATTTCTCATAAAGTCACTAGCTTCCATTTGCTCCAGTCTAACTCTGAAGGAATGAATCTCCTCAGTGAGCTTTTGAGATTTTTTTTCCATCTGGCAAATTCGACTTTTTAAGGCATTCTTCTCCTCATTGCCCTTTTGGGCCTCCTTTGCCATTTGAGCTAGTCTATTTTTTAAGGTGTTGTTTTCCTCAGTCAGGCTGTTGACCCTCATTTCATACTTTTCCTGCATCCTTCTCATTTCTCTTTCTAATTTTTTCCTCCACTTCTCTTATTTGATTTTTAAAGTCCTTCTTAAGGTCCTCTATGGCCTGCAACCCGCTCATGTTTTCCCCCTGGGGCTTTTGGAGCAGGACTTCTGACCTCACAGTCCTTTTCCCACTCTATGCCCCCAAAATAGGAGTCTAGGGTTGCATTTTTCTGTTTCCTTTGCCTTGGCATGTTGCCACTTAATTACTTGACTTTGGGGCTTGTTGCCACATTATGGCTTTAAGGCCAGAGAGAGGAATTTTCGTCCCGAACGTGTGGGGGGCAACTTCCGTTTCTGGCAAGCTGTAAACCCACCCACAACTTCCACCCTAGATCACAATCCAGATCCAGAGAGGTTAAAGCAAGAGCGATTACCCCCCCAAGACTGATTGCTGGATCTCCCCACGATTTGTAGGCTGGGAGCCAGAGCTGCCTCTGAAAACTACAAAATGGCGTGTCTCCTCAGCGGCTTCTAGCCCCCAGGGGAGGGAGCTGACGCATTCCCCAAATATAGGCCCCAAAGTCCATAGGACACTAACCTCTTACTTTGTCCTAGGCATGTCTATGTTGATAATTCTGGAATCGCCACAGCTCCTGGTGTTCTGGGGTTCCTCCAGCCGGCTGCTGGCCCTGCCGCCCTGGAGCTAAAACCTCGGCTCATGCGGACCTGGGCTCGGCTCTCCTGTGCTCTGTGCTCTGCGCGCTGCCGGCTCCCAGACCGCTGCGCTGGTCCTTCCTGCAGGGCTGCTGGGCTGTCCTCAGCGGGAGTTTAGCTTCTCTGTGTCATTCTGTGGGTGCTGGGGCTCCAGAAGTTGTTCACAGTCCTTTTTTACATAGTTTGTGGGGAATCTGGGGGCAGAGAGGTTTGGAAGAGCTGTTTCTACTCCGCCATCTTGGCTCCCCCCCCCCCCTCAGAATTCTTTAAGCAACAGAAAGAACCATAGTCCATCCCAGATTTTACATAAGCCAGTTTTATCATTTAAGAAAAATATATCTTCTAGAAACCCAACTGTGTGGCTAAGTTGTTTAAGGCAAGCCTTTGTGAATACGCAAAAACAGGGAGTAAATGGACAGTCTTCTATACTGTAACAGGGAAATCCAGGCCCCAGACCTAGAGGCTTCTCAGTGTAGCTGCTGCAAGGCTCTAGCCTGATGCATAATACATTCCATAATCTGTCTTCCATTAGCAGGGTCATTAACAGATTTTATAAACAGCCGTTATGAGCATGTTTACCAATTCCTTTTTTTCCTCCAGTATGTTAAAGGATCATTTATCTGTGTCGTCAATCTCAGAGTTTGGAAATGTCAAGCCCAAGAGTCAAGACTTGTTTGAAAGAAAAGACAGTCTGAGAAAAAAAGAAAGGAAGGAAGGAAGGAAGGAAGGAAGGAAGGAAGGAAGGAAGGAAGGAAGGAAGGAAGGAAGGAAGGAAGGAAGGAAGAGAAAGAAAGAAAAAAGAGAGAGAGAGAGAGAGAGAGAGAGAGAGAAAGCACTTTCCTTATGAGGAGAAAAAAGTCTAATTTTCCCTTGAACCAGAGCAAAAAATGCCTGTGGTCTGTAGAAAAATCTTCAATACTTCCCACTTTACAGAATTGGGGGAAATGTATAAACCAGAATGGCCATATAACTTGTTAGATGAATATATACACTGACTCTTTCAACATGAGAAGTATAATTGAAGTTATACTTCTGCCTAAAAAATATTCTTTTTGAAAAAAATTGCTATATCAGAAGCAAGGCTGCATACAGGATGATTGGGGGGGTTGTTATTTTAATAATGGGGTCCCAAAAATTGTTAAGGAATCCACAGAAATATGAATTATATGCAGGATAGAGAACTTCTAGCAGGGGTATAGGATGTATCACCAAATGGATGGATGCTACTAAAGCCCTAAAAAGGTTAAATAATTTTTCCAACACCACACAAGGATTTAAAAGATAGAAAACAATATCGGACTGTAAGTAGCCATGGGGGAAGGGGAGGAGAAAATTTGGAACTCAAGGGATTGTGTAACTGAATGTTGTAAACTAAAAGCAAATAAATAATTTTTTAAAGATAGAAAACAATGGAGAAGTAATCTTGTGGCATTTAAAAAATTCCTTGGTCATCAATCAATGAGCTTTATTAAGCACCTACTATTTCCCAGGCACTGGACGAGATAGTAAGAATAAAAGCATATACTCAGTGAGTATCTTTGTACCTCTTCTGTCTATGCTACACAACCTGTACCACCCCTTCATTCCTTCCACCTCTTGTTCTGAGAAACAATAATCAAATCAATAGTAGCATTGCCACTGAAAAAAAGAATGATATTCCACTGCCCTATGTTTCAACATCCCTATGACTCCCCAGAACAAAACTCCCTCCCCTGGTTACCACTTCTCTATATGGACTATCTCCTCCAATTAGAATATAAATTCCTTGAGGGCAGGGAATGTTGTGGCACCTAGTACAATCAGTAGCACCCATTGTTCAGTCCTATCTGACTCTATGTGACTCAGAGGCCTTTTGTCCATGGGGTTTCCTTGGTAAAGATGCTGGAGTAGTTTGCCATTTCTTTCTCCAGTGGGCCCGCATTTTACAGAAGAAGGACTAAGGCAAATAGGATTAAGTAACTTGCCCAGGGTCACAAAGCTGATAAGAGTCTGAGGTCAGATTGGAGCTCAGATCTTTCTGACTCCAAGCCAATGCTCTAACCACTGCATTGCCTACCTGCCTCAGGTGACCCAGAGTAGGAACTTAATTCATATATTTTTCATTTATTTGTTGAAAGAGAAAAATAAGACCACCCTTAATCTTAAAGAGCTTAGAGTAGCTCCCATTTGACCTGGGCAAGAGAAGAGATTGTGATTATAGCCTTCAGACATATTTAGTTGTGTGACCAAGGGCTCCTTGACTATCTGGAATTTCTGAACCTCAGCTCCCTCATTTACAAAATGAGGATAATAATTCTTACACTAACAATTATGCGGCACAATGGAAAGAATACTACTTCTGGGGTCAGAGGACTTGGGTTCAAATCTTACATCACTACTTACTACTAATAATAGCAGCTAGGTGGCACAGTAGATAGAGCTCTCTATATGGAGAGAGGAATACCTGAGATCAAATCTGGCCTCAGACATTTACTAGCTGTGTGACCTTGGGCAAGTCACTTAACCCTGTTTGCCTCAGTTTCCTCATCTGTAAAATGAGCTGGAGAAGGAAATGGCACAGTCATTGAAACAAATTGTTCATGTGGCTGTTCTACCAGGGGAAATCTTCACATGCTTGGGAAAGATACCCCCTAACTCACTTACGGGTTTGAAGTCCATCAGTTACCTTCAAACCTGGTTCAGATCATCTGCTAAAATTGTTTACTGGGTGTGGCCACTGGACATGCTACAGAGTCTTGGAGTAACAGGTGAGAGGTGAGAGCCAGGTGGACACCAAAGGAGGATGAGCAGCCCTTAAAAGGGCTCAGTGAGCCTGCACCTCAGGGGTGCTAGCCCTCCCTGAACATCCCATATAGACCACTAAGAAAACCCCAAATGGGGTCACAAAGAGTCTGACATAACTAACACAACTGAATAACAACAGCAACAAAACTAATAATAGTTACCACTTATATAGAACCTATTATGTGCCTGGCATTGTGCAAATATTATCTTATTTCATCCTCACAGCAACCCTGGAAGATGGGTGCTATTGTTATCCCCATTTTTCGGATGAGGAAAATGAGGCAAACAGAGTTAAGTGACTTGTCCAGAGTCACACATCGAGTAAGTGTCTGAGACTGGATCTGATCTCAAGTCTTCCAGACTCCAATCCCAGTGCCATATTCAGTGTACTGTCTGCCTCCTGCAACCCTGAACAAAACACACAACCTCCTTAAATCCTGTTTTCCTCATCTGTAAAATCCACTTGTTTCTACTAGATGACTGTTGAGGTCTTCTCCAGCTCCACAGCTCTGATCTGATAATCCTGGCATTTAATCTCCTTGAGCCTCAGTTTCCTCATCTGTAAAATGGGAGGGTTGGACCGGACCTCTAAAGTCCCTTTCAACTCTAAATCTATATTCCTATGACCCCATGGCTTTGCTTGTAGCCTTATTGTGAGGAAAGTTCCTTAAAGGGTTCTCTGAGCCTCCAAGTGTTCTACAAACAAATGTGGGCTATTGTTGTTATGTTTCAGATTGCCTAAAAAGGAAGCAGGAGCAAAATGACACCTTTACAACAACTTCTCAGATGGAGGCCATCTGGGTGAGTCTGCAGATTCCATTACACCTTTTCCCTTGAAGGCCACCCCTTAAGTTTCCTTGTCCCTCTGTGTAAATTCTGATATTCACCCTAAGCAACTTGTAAAGTGGTTTGACCCCAAATTCCATCATCTGATGCCAAAAAATAATCTCGGAAAGTTTGAGATGACTCAGAGTCCACTTGGCTTGGAAATATGAGGCTGGAATATAGCTGTTTTCCCTTTGTGCTATTAAGATTCATTGGCATTTTTAAAGTCACCATTTAAGGGTAGGAATTGGGGGTGGAGCAATCTGAACTTCAATAATAATTGCCAGAGCTATTTGAAATGTCTTTTCAACTAAGGGAATTGTATACAATAAGTAAACCATACTAAAACTATAACTAAGTTATAAACAACTTGAAAATACGCAGAACACAACTGGGTGGGGTTCTTTATCATTTCAAAGAGATAACTGGCTCTTGCCTTTAAACTAGGGTGGCTATATTACATGAAATATGGTTTGGAACGGTTGTTTTTAAGCCATTAAATTAACAAGCATTAATTAAGCAATTACTACATGTCAGAGACTGTACTAATCACTATGGAAACAAATATAAGCAACAAAGATCAAAAAACAAAACCCAGTGCCTGCCCTCTGGGAACTTAAACTCTAAGGGGAGAGGGGTAGCTAGGTGTTGAAGTAAATAGAACACCATCCCTGGAGTCAGGAGGACCTGAGTTCAAATCCAGCCTCAGACACTTAACACACACACACACACGAAAAAACCTAGCTATGTGACCTTGGACAAGTCACTTAACCCCAACTGCCCTACCTTCCCTCCTCCAAAAAGAAAAAAAAAAATCTAATGGGAGAGACAGCATGTTAACAACTATGTACAAACAATATATACAGGATAAATTGGAGATATCAAGAGAGAAAAGGAACTAGTAATAAAAGGGACCTGGAAGGGCTTATTGTAGCAGGTGAGATTTTAAAGTGGACCTGAAGGAAGCCAGGGAAGACAAGAAGCGAGTAGGGAGAGAGAGGGTATGGGGGACAAACAGTGAAAAGACACAGGTCAGGAAATGGAATGCCTTGTGTGAGGAACAGCAAGGAGGCCAATATCATTGCATCTCAAAGAGCATTTTGGGGAACAAGGCATAATAAAAACTGAAAAGGTAGGAAGGAGCCAGGAAGTGAAAGATTTTAAAAGCCAAATAGTATATTTTCTACTTGATCCTAAAAGCAATAACAAATAAAGGAATAAATGGATGGATGGATGGATGGATGGATGGATGGATGGATGGATGGGTGGGGGGGGGGCTAGATGTATGTAAGAATGGATGGATGGAAGAATTAATGAATCAAAGCAATAACTGGACATCCAGAGCCCTTGTTTAATGTTTTAGTTAATTATGGATTTCTAACACTGACAAAATGCATTCTTTATTGTTCTCTCCCTTTCCTCTTGGGTCTCTTCAATTTTTAAGTGACTGTTTTGTGAAACAGAGTAAATATCCCAGGCCCTCCTTGAAGATGCAGTCACCGTGAGAAGAGATCTCTGATTCTTTAGGACAAGCAGTTTTTATCCCACATTAAGTCTAATAAGCCTGGACAGGTGGTTGGCCTTCACCAAGGACTCATTTGTTAGAGGCAACAAAGGTCGTATGTGTAGACACACACACAAAGTGAAGTAGAGAACTGAGCAATTTGCTAGTGAATTCAATTAATGGTGGCTGCCGACTTAGATCATTCAGGACCGAAAAAGATGAGAGGAAAATCCTGGGTGGGGGAGGAGGTACAGGCAAGGAGAAACAGAGAGCTGGCTTGAATTACCTAGATAATCGCCTCTACTCTTGATTTCATTTTGTCTTTGTAGATATAACCAAAATCACACCCTCGGCTGTCATTATGTGCCTAGTCCAGCCTTTATTTAGAAAAGATGCAGAAATAAATCACATGGATTTGAATGTATTTGAATATGTAGGAATCAGTCTATTTGACTCTAACTTTATTGGAGTCTCAGAGGGTATATGGAAATTTTCTCTCTGTAAATTGCATCTCACTTTCTTAGTTTTAGGGTTTGGTTAGTTTTATGTGTATAGAGTGTTGTGGGGTTGCTGGGAGGTTTTTTTTTCCCCCTATCTTAATTGCTGCAGGGACTTGAATTGCAGGTGAATCAAAATTTTAAATTCTCCACATTTTGCAAACTTGTCATTATGCATGCTATAGGCAAGTTAGTAGATTTAGTTATGCCAATGATTACAGAAAGATACATTATTGCTGCATTATAATGCATAAACAGGTTTTATGTTTGCCTGCATAATATTAGAAACTCAAATTTATGGAGTCACAGAGTTGTTATCATCATCCAGCTTTTAAATAAGGAAGCAATTGGTGATTTATATCAGGCATAAAGAAGTTTCCTTGTCAAGGTGCTTGCTGATCCATGGCACATAATTTGGGTAAACTATATGAGTCTGTGATTGGGTGATTAAGAATTATTTGCATTTATATAATTTTTAAAAAACAAAACTGCATCCATTTTTACCATTAATCTTCTCTGGTGGCATTCACCCATTCTGTGCTAACAAATTTTAAGTATTCAGAAGCGCCACTTAAATAGTTTTTCACTTCAGAGAATTTAAGGAGAAATGTAAATATGTAATATATCCAAGATTCAGAAAACTTTAAAGCTCTAGATAAATGTCAGTTATTATTATTGAGTATAAGGTAAAACATTAAAAGATGTTTCACTGTTACTGATAAATTGCAGTTATCTTACAAATGAATCATAACTACCGATAAATTATATAAATGAAGAATTCATTCTAATAGTGGGAAATATAACTGTTTATGCTCTGGAATACTAGAATATAGATAGAAAGAAAGCAAGAAAAGATAGCATTCCATTAATGATATAAGTAAAGTCCTTAGATGAAAGGACTTTTTCATTTTGTTTTGTTTTTGTATTCTCAGTGCCTACACAATGCTTGGAACATAGTATATAATCAATGTTTGTTGAATAAATAGATGAATCAGTGAATTATTGAATGATCTATATTTTATTGTTTTACTTCATTTTTTCGTTCATGTAGTATACAATATTTGATTTGCAATTCTATAGCAACTAGATGAGCTCCATTACTCAACTTTTCCATTTCTTTCAATTAAGCTAAAATTTTGTTGTTGTTGTTGTTGTTGGTTTTTTCTTTCCAAAAGAGCTAGCAAAAATATATGTATAGACCAATGACCACGACCTTATTATTATTTGTTTTTCATTCATTTGTTCATGATTGCACAGAAATATCTCTGTGGGGGGGCGGAGCCAAGATGGCGGAGTAGAAACAGCTCGTCCAAGCCTCTCTGCCCCCAGATTCTCCACAAACTATGTAAAAAAGGACTCTGAAAAACTTCTGGAGCCCCAGCACCCACAGAACGACACAGAGAAGCTAACCTCCCGCTGAGGACAGCCCAGCACCCTGCAGGAAGGACCAGCGCAGTGGTCTGGGAGCCGGCAGCACGCAGAGCGCAGAGCGCAGGAGCCGAGCCGAGCCCAGGTCCGCGTGAGCCGAGGTTTTAGCCCCAGGGCGGCAGGGCCAGCAGCCGGATGGAGGAACCCCAGAACACCAGTAGCTGTGGCGACTCCAGAATTATCAACATAGACATGCCTAGGACAAAGTAAGAGGTTAGTGTCCTATGGACTTTGGGACCTGTATTTGGGGAATGCGTCAGCTCCCTCCCCTGGGGGCTAGAAGCCACTGAGGAGACATGCCATTTTGTAGTTTTCATAGGCATTTCCGGCTCCCAGCCTACAAATCATGGGGAGATCCAGCGATCAGTCTTGGGGGGTAATCGCTCTTGCTTTAACCTCTCTGGATCTGGATTGTGATCTAGGGTGGAAGTTGTGGGTGGGTTTATAGCTTGCCAGAAACGGAAGTTGCCCCCCACACGTTCGGGACGAAAATTCCTCTAGCTGGCCTTAAAGCCATAGTGTGGCAACAAGCCCAAAAGTCAAGCAATTAAGTGGCAACATGCCAAGGCAAAGGAAACAGAAAATGCAACCCTAGACTCCTATTTTGGGGGCATAGAGCAGGAAAAGGACTGTGAGGTCAGAAGTCCTGCTCCAAAGCCCCAGGGGAAAACATGAGCGGGTTGCAGGCCATAGAGGACCTTAAGAAGGACTTTAAAAATCAAATAAGAGAAGTGGAGGAAAAATTAGAAAGAGAAATGAGAAGGATGCAGGAAAAGTATGAAATGAGGGTCACCAGCCTGACTGAGGAAAACAACACCTTAAAAAATAGACTAGCTCAAATGGCAAAGGAGGCCCAAAAGGGCAATGAGGAGAAGAATGCCTTAAAAAAGTCGAATTTGCCAGATGGAAAAAGAATCTCAAAAGTTCACTGAGGAGATTCATTCCTTCAGAGCTAGACTGGAGCAAATGGAAGCTAGTGACTTTATGAGAAATCAAGATGCTGTTAAGCAGATCCAAACAAACGAAAGATTAGAAGGCAATGTGAAATATCTCATGGGAAAAAGCACTGACCTGGAGAATAGATCCAGGAGAGACAATTGAAAAATTATTGGACTACCTGAAAGCCATGATCAAGGAAAGAACCTAGAAATCACCCTTCAAGAAATTCTCAAGGAAAACTGCCCTGATGTTTTAGATCCAGAGGGCAAAATAGAGGTTGAAAGAATCCACCGATCACCTCCTGAAAAAGATCCCAAAAGAAAACTCCCAGGAATATTATAGCCAGGTTCCAGAATCCCCAGATCAAGGAGAAAAATACTACAAGCAGCCAGGAAGAAACAATTTCAATATTGTGGAAACACAATCAGAATAGCCCAGGACCTGGCAGCTTCTACACTGAGGGATTGAAGGGCATGGAATATGATATTCCAGAGGGCAAAAGAACTGGGAATGAACCCAAGGGTCAGCTACCCAGCAAAACTGAGTATTTTGTTTCAGGGGAAAATATGGTCATTCAGTGGACTAGAGGACTTTCAAGCATTCTTGAGGAAAAACCAGAGTTGAATAGAAAATTTGACATCCAGACACAAGAAGTAAGAGATGCCTGAGAAGGTAATCAGGGAAAAGAAATCAAAAGGAACTTATCAAAGTTGAACTATTTACATTCCTATATGGAAAAGCAATATCTGTGACTGATGATATCTTTCTCAATATGAAAATAATGGAAGAAGGGGGTGTGGTCATACGAATACATATGTGAATGTGTGTGTATATGGCTACAGTTGTATATGGATAGAGGGCATAGGTTGATTTTGTTGGGAAGGGAGAGTACTCAAGGGATGAAATTATGAGGTGAGAGAGGAAAGTGGCAAGAGGAGATGGGGAGAGACATAGTAGGGTAAACTATCTCATGTAGGGAAGTGGGTGCAAAGGAGGGGGAGAATAAGGAAGGCTAAAAAGGCAAAACCACATTCACATTGAATTTGGTTCAGGGAGAAAATGACATACATACTAAATGGGATATCTCAACCTGCAGCAGGATAGGGGGAAGGGGGATGAGAGGAGGGATGATGGATGGGAGGGCATTCTTGGGGTGAGGGGAGGTTGGAAGTACCCACTATAGAAGAGGGACAGGATTATGTAGGGAATGGACCAGCTGGGGGGTGGGATGAGTGGGAGGGAATTATAAGCAGTCTTGTACAATATATCTACTATGATAATGTTTTGCATAGCTAGACATGTACAACATATACTGAATTACTTATCTCCCAAGAAGGAATGGGTGACAAGGGAGGAAGGAAATGGATCTGAAATTCGAGGTCGTAACATTAAATGCTTCAAATATATATATAAATACTATTATTAATACTCTTTTGCCTATAATTGGGAGATAAAATGTGCAGGCATTGGGACACAAAGATTCATCTTCCTCTAATGGAAAAGTCGATGGGGGTATGGGAGAAGGTATGGGAGAGAGCAGATTGGAGGAAGCGACATCTTGTGGGACTGCTATTCTGGGAGGTTGGGTAGGGGAATAATGGGGGGAAAATGATTGTAACTCAAAATCTGGCGGAAATGAATGATGTAAAACAGAAGTTAATAAAGTATTTGTTTAAAAAAAAAATTTCAGGCAAAAAAAAAAAAAAGAAATATCTCTGTGGCCTCCAGTATGAGTGGGCCAGATTGCCCTCAAAACAATTCACAGACAGTAAATTAGAAAAGCAAGAGAGCTCAGAAGCCTAAAATGACTCATTTAAGTCCAACTTGTCAATTACTCAACAAACATTTAGTAAGCTCTTACTGTGTGCCAGAGTAATGTTGATGGGATTTAAGATCTTCCCCCACCCATTAATAGGCAGGCCTCTGCGTGGAGCCCATTAAGGGAAGCTTGTTTAGGGGAGGCTTGCTGGTAGGAAGGCTTGCACACCTTTTGATAATTTCTAATTAGACACTGAGTCTCCAGGGTACTCCTGGTGGGGGAAACTCCCTCTGCCAATGAAAGTTGACACCTTCCCTTCTAAGTTTTGGTTTTAGAAAGTTTCCTAGAACACTGACAAGTGAAGTTCCTTGCTCAGGCTCACACAGCTAGCTCTTTTATGTCAGAGATAGGGTTTGATTCCAGACCTTTTTGGCTTCTAGGATGGTTCAGTATTTACCAAAAGGAAACTGACTTTAGGCAAATTATTCCAGATGGCTTGTCTTTATGATGTGGGTTCTGGACATTTTTGTGTGTCGTAGACCCCTTTTGTGAGTCACAGTCCTCTTTTCAGATTTTTTTTTAAACAAAATATATAGAATTACAAAATAAACCAATTATACAGTTATCAAAAACTTTTTTAAGTTCACAGATCACCAGAAAAGCAACTATGTTTTAGGAAAATTTGCTTTATGAAAATTAAATTTATGTCATTTTACAAATAACTTCCAAATGAGTTGAATTAGCTTTAAGTGAATTAATCTTAGGGTTTTCCTATGTTCTTCACTCTTACATTGATCCACATATCTTCCCTAATAGTTTATTTATTCATTCATTCAATATTTATTTAGAGCCTACTGTATGCAAAGTACTCTTCTAGATACTACAGAGACATACAAAATGTATGTCTAGTATAGTATGTTTCTACATAGTATCTAGATACTATGTAGAGACATACAAAAATTATCAAGGCATAGTCTTTGACCAGCAAAGAAAAAAAAAACAATAAGCAAAAACTGGCGATCCTTCAGGAAGAGAAGGAATATGCCCATTCATAGAAACTTCTCTGTGTTCTCCTTTCATCCTATGTAGGCATGGACCAATCCTCCTCAAATCCATTCAAAGACAATTAGGTGAATAACTTACCAACTAGAGTAAATCTGTCAAAATCCACCCACTTGAAATCACCATGTCAATCAACATAAATTTATTTTGTAACTATTATGTGCCAGACATTATGCTAGTCCCTGGGGAAATGATGATAAGGAAACAGTCCCTACTTTCTGGGAGTTTGCATTCTATCAAGGAAGATGGCATGGGCATATATAAAAATATACTCAAAACAAATACAAGGTCCTGTACTTAATCACCATTTTTGCTGTTGACTTTGTATCTCTGCATTTGTATGTCTACAGATGTAGAATGGGATAAGCTCTAAGAATGGTTCAAGTGAAATGTTACTGGAAATGAAGGTGTCCTCCAGGGATAATGGAAGTTTTTCTGAGTTGGCATCATTCCAAGCTGGGTCTTAATGGGTGGGTAGGATTTTGACAAGCAGAATTTCTGAAGGACAGCATTCTAAATGGAAGGGATAGCCTAAACAAAAATAGGAAAGTGAAAGTCCTGCTCAAAATACAAAAAGTTGTCCAGTTTCTCTGACACATGAGAGGTATTCTATTAATAGCAGCCAAATTTAGCTCCTCCACCAGTACATATATCTGTAACAGACATTACAAATGGGCAGTGAGCTGGCCCCAGAATTGAACAGGCAGAGGAAAATGAAACAGATAGCCTTTAGTAAATTGCAGAGTTATTTTATTGACCCCCTCCCCAAACCTTTCCCTGAAACAAAGGCCTGTCTTTATAACACCAATGTTTTGCTAGCTATATTGGATGTCTAAAAATGGAACTATGCAATCTCCAGGAAAGTTGGGAACTGCTCAAAAGACAATAGAGAGAAAGGCATGTAGTAAGCATGAGTAGGTTGAAATAAATTGCAAATGTGGAATCATCTAAGTGAAGTGGTATAAGGATGCCATTATACGAAAGGAAATGCATTGGTCACATATCAAGAGAAGATAACTCAGGTCCTCCTGATTCCAGGGATGCCACCTAGGTGTCCTCTCTAAAGTATACTTAGGATCTAGGTAGCATGGTGGACAGAATACCAGGACTGGAATCAGGAAGACTCACCTTACTGAGTTTAAATCTGGTCTCAGATACTTACTAGCTATATGACCCTGAGAAAGTTACTTAAACCTGTTTGCCTCAGTTTTGTCATCTGTAAAATGATCTGGAGTAAAAAAAAAAGGCAAACCACCCCAGTATCTTTGCCAAGAAAACCCCTAATGGGGGTCATGAAGAGTCAGACACAACTGACAAATGACTGAACAAATTATGCTGGTTTTTAAAATATCATGTTGTTCTTCATTAAACAGTTCTTTTGTCTGAATGGATTTATATTTTTGTTATTGTTTCCAAAATAGTCGTCCCCATTCATGTAACACTTTCTTTACAGCAATGCTGTGAAGTTAGTATGGGTGGCAGTATTGTGTCTTTAGAAATGACCTCAAAGGGCAGAATTAGTAGACTTAGCAGCAATGAGCAGAAGTTACATGGGACTGGTGGTATTGTGTGCCTGTGAGTCATGGACAATCTCAGGACAATTAAAAATGACTATCCCATAAAGGGCAATGCTTGGGTGTGAACAGGTTGCAACAGAGAAAAATAAGGAACTCCAAAGGCGAGTTGCCACCAAGGAGATGTATGGAGTGGAGTGGGGGGAGGGAGGAAAGATAGGCTGAGCATGGAACAAGAACTCACAATAAGAGGAGATTTTAGGAGGAAATCGAGGACACCGGCATGTTGGAAGAACCCTCTGTGGTGTGCTGATGGGTCATAGATAAGAGGTGCACAGGGTGAGCAGGCATTCACACGTTTTGAGATGTATGATTGAGGGGTGTATACAGATCAATGATATCTCAGATGCAGTGAAGAATTAAAAAAGACATACTAACCCAGTCGGCTAACCAAAAGTAGAATGACTGCTGACTTCCCTTTCATTAGAAGGCTTTGACCAGAGACTGGATGCCCAATCCTCAGAAAGTTATAGAGGCAAATTTTAGTCAGATCCAAATTGGATTAAACGACTCTTGAAGTATCTCCCTACTCTTAGATTCTATGATTCTGTGAAACAAGGAAAACTGAAGCTCCATAAGGTTAAGTATCTTGCCTACAAACACATCGATAGTATTGTACTTGGACCCTGGTCTCTTGTTTCAAAATAGTCTTCTTTCCACTCTATTCTGCAATACGTAATTGCATTCATTTATTCATTCAGCAAATATTTATTGTACCTCCCAAACTCAGTATGCAAGTCACTGGGCTAGACAGAAGAATTCCCTGGGTTTTTCTAGGAAGGAAATGAAGTTAGATAAATGTTTCTACCTTTTATGCAAGATTATTACACTTACAAATAACATGCTGTACATAGCTTTTACAAGTTCACAGTCTACTTGTACCTTATGGTTAATGTGTCTGGTTCCATAATTAGCATTAGGCAGCTCCATAAAAGAGTCACAGGTTTTATCTGTTTCACAATACAGAGCCATGAGGATCTAAGCAGTCAGAAGAATTGATGCTACCATATTAGCTTAATGAAACCTTGGGGACTCTGAACTCCATTTGTCTTTCTCCAGATGTTATGATTCACCATGAAAGCTCCTGCTGATGAAAATGATAGAGAAATATAAACTCCAAACAAGAGAATGCTAACCCTCGTGTCACAGTTTTCTTAATCTACATCACTTGTCTCCAGATGATCTCAACTATTTCATCAATCAACATCAACCAATTAATTAAATGCCTACTATGTGCCAGACATTGTGCTAGTTTCTAGGACTAGAAAGAAAAAAATGGAATAATATTGATCCTCAGGAGTTTATGTTCTTTCAAGGGAGACAGCATGTAGATACACATGCATACAGTATATGTGGAAAATAAGTACAAATGTAACAAGGGTTTGGTGCATATCCACATTGCCAGAATAGAGAAGCCCACGGGGGAGGCACTAAGGACCTGCTTAGTGTTCTTAGAACTTAGAACTGGTTCGGGTGTCAATATCACACATTGGCCTACTTTGTGGTTGGGAGCAGCTTCTTTCCATTAGCTGAATGGCCAGAATTTCCTATGTCTTTAAAACTCCTTGACTGGGACACTTGTGATCTCTTTCTTTCCAAGCAAGGCAAAGAAGACTCATATCCTCACTGAGTGAAAGCCTGTAGTGAGGAGGGAAGAGCCTGAGACCCACCTTTAGCTCCCCTTGTGCCTCATTCCTGTGAAATGGGGTTTCATCTGGTTTACTTGTCCTTTTCAGTTCTAGGAAAAGAAAGTAGAATCCCCAACCTGGCAGCTCAAGACATGAAGATCCTGAAAACCAGGATTCCAGACCACACGTTACAACCAGCCTAGCAAAGATGCCCTGAGAAGCCAAGGTCCTGGGACACAATCCTTCCCCTCACCTTAGACTTGGACCTTTATGGGACTAATGCTATATAGGAATAGTGCAATTAAATTGTGAACCTCAGATCCCTCCTCTCCCAAGAGACTGAAGTATAGGGAAGATAATGCCCCTGAGGTATTGGGGGAAAATGTACATTCATTCTTTCTATACCTTTGAAATAAATATTCTTCTGTAAAAGTTAACTTGACTGTCAAGTGGTTAGTGGACCCTTTAAATTGGCGGGGGGAGGAGGTGGACAATTGGTGGGTTCTTGAGCCAAATGCAGAAATAAGGGACACCCTCCCTCCCAAAGCCACTGGTGAAATACATCACAATTAGCCTTCAGGCAGGGGGGCACTAAGAGTACTAAGAGTAACGATGGCATAGAATGTAGAAAAGGTTTCATATAAGAAATGAAATGTGAGCTGAACTTTAAAGGGAATTGGGATTTCTAAGAGGTAGAAGGAAGGAGGAAATGTATGCCAGGAATGGAAACAGCTAGTGCAAAGTCACAGAGACAAGACATGAATTGTAAGGACAAGACAGGACATTTGTGAGAACAGCAAGAATGCAAGTTTGGATAGACTGGTGGAATGTATTAAAGGGAATATTATATCAGTATGGAGAGAGTTTAAATCTCCAAAAACATTGGGCTTCTGTGGAAACATCCAGGAGCAAACAATAGCCATTTGAAACCAGCTTTTGTATCTATCTGGGCATCTCAAAATGCAAACTTCAAAATGAAGACAAATTGACAGTAGGGCTTTTTTTATCATGAGTATGCTGAAAAGATCTCTTTTCCCACTTGCACAAAAAGCTAATAAGCAAATAGGTCATCATTTATTCCTACTTCTAGACCCCCTTTTTCCTCTTACAGGTTCAAGTTTTCAAACTACTTCATAAATCATCTAGAATTCCCCACCGTGCTTAGGGGTCAGTAGAATGCTGGACCTGGGTACAGGAAGTTGAGTTCAAATCCAGCCTCAGACATTTAGTAAATTATGTGACCCTGTGCAAGTCACATAAGCTCTCTTAGGCTTAATTTCTTCATCTGTAAAAATGGAAAAGAATAATAGCACTTACCTCACAGGGTTATTGTGAGCAACCAATGAGATAATATGTGTAAAAGTTCTCAACACAGTGCTTGGCACACAGTAGGCACTTAATAAATGCATACCTCCTTACTTTTCCTTTTCCTCCTCTTTAAGTGAGGCTGGAGTATTTGGGAATACTAGTAAAGGCATCTTTAAAGAAGGCTACAAGTAGGCATTTTAGAAGAAACTTTTCAAAATGATGTCAGACTTGTGTTGGAATACCATTGATCAATCAATCAGTAAGTCTTTATTAAGCACCTTTATTTAGCATAGGCAGAATGCCAAGTGGTCTCCTACATGGTGGCAGTTCGAAAACAAAAGTAAACAACCCCTGTTCTCAAAAAACTTACATTCCTTCAGGGAAGCTTTGCCACTGTTGTATTCAAGTGACATCCTGAGATGGTCCCAAGCTTTGATTTCCTAAACAAATTTTGCTGTGTTTACCTGTTTACCATGTAGATGCGGTTCAGTATTTCAAAGATCCAGGAGGGAAGGTGCTCATCTCATGAACAGAGATTACAGCTCTACTCAGGAGCCTAGTCTTTACAGTTCTCTGCAGGAAAAAAATTCATCAGCTCATTCATGACTGGCCTTCTGGTCTATACACAGTCTATCGCTGGACCTAAGCTAAAAAGTTTTCTAGCTTGTAAGAACCAGAAAGAAGTTGTACCTGCGAATGTAGTGTTTAACACAATAGTGTTACATGACAATCATATACCACATCTTGTTCAGTCATTCCCCAATTATTGGACATTCCCTCAAATTCCAATTCTTTCCCACTACAAAAAAAAGAGTGGCTATAAACATTTCTGTACATGTAGGTCCTTTCCACCCTTTTTTTGTGATCTCTTTGGGATACAGACTTAGTAGTGGTATTGCTAGTTTTATAGTCCTTTGGACATAGTTCCAAATTGCTCTCCAGAATGGTTGGATTAGTTCATAACTCCACCAACAGTGCATTAGTATACCAATTTTTCCCACATTCTCTTCAACATCCATCATTTTCCTTTTCTATCATATTAGCCAATCTGATAGGTATAAGGTGATGCTTCAAAGTTAACATAGTTTTTAAGAACCCAAGGTCACTTCCATATTCAATGAACCATCTGTAATGGAAATGCAAATTTAAAGATCTTCCCTGCCCCTAGCTTAAGTGCACCTGGAGCCTGTGGTGGGAGGCTAGTTTTTCAGGGAAGCCCACACCTTGATACTTTGTGATTGGGCAGTGGGTCAAGGAGGTTGTTACAATCTCTGAGCTAGGAGAAGACTATATAAACCCTGAGGAGAGGCTTTGCTTTGGGGGCTCACTTTGAGAAGTGTTGTGTGATTTGACCAGATGAGACTCTGGGAAGCCGTTGTTGAGAGCCCCCCGGCTTTAAAAACCCAGATGTTGATGCTTCCCTCTCTGGTAACTGTGATTTGGTATTGATATAATGGTTGGACAGTTTGGAAGCCTGTCTGTTTGATCTGTAAGTTCTGTAACTCTGAAGTTTGGGGTGCTGACCCTTTTCCCCTGAACTAGGTAATGTGTGTTTGTTTGATTAAAGTAAGCTTGTTAACCCATTTTGAGTTGCTTTCCTTTTGAAAAGCAGATCTAAGAACCTGTGTTGGCAGTCACCCTGGGGATATTGGGGTGCTTGCCGCTACAAAATGGCGACGAGGATGGGATCTGCTGAGTAAAAGGAAAGTATGGGGGCTGGGATAATTGTTTGTTTCCCAGTCGTGGTAGCTGTGATTCTGTGGAGCCATGGAGCAGGAGAGAGGAACGGCCTGCATGCTGACTTTACTGAGCTGAGAGCAGGAATGGTGAGCTGCCTGCATGGAGACCTATGGAGAAGCCTGGAGCTGCTGCCTTCTGCTGGAGGAGAAGGAACCCAGGAGTTTGGAGTTCAGCCAAAGGACAAGATAAGGACTGTGTGGCAAAGCAGGGGCACTGAATGTGTTTCCTTGCTGCATCCCACAGTTTGGGACCCAGGGGGAGGATGGACTTGTGACTGTGGTGGGTGGGGTGAAGTGCCATGGACCCCAAGGACCCCACTTTGGTTTTGTTGCCTAGTTCCCTCTCTGGATTTGGAAGCAGGGGCTGGAGCAGTGTTGTGGGAAGGACACCCCCCTCCTCCCAAGAGAACTTTATGTGATAATGCTTTGTATTTTGTGAATTGATGTAAAAATGCAATGTACTTTGTTTAAGACCCAGTGGCCACTTTGGTAACTTTAGATGTACCTTGAAAATATGACTTAAGGGATGGTTAGTGATAATTGAAATGTAAATTGTCTATGCTATGGGCATACTTAGTAAGACTTTACTGAATAAGTGACTAATTGTACTTTGAGATATTGTTACAGATAAGAGACTAATTGAGTTAATCAAGACTTTGCCCCAGGAGTGGAAGACTTGGACTATTGTATTTTGAGATTATATTGTGATTTTCTTATGTACCTGGAAAATATGACCTAAGAGATGTTTAGTGCTAATTCAAGTGTAAATTGTGTATGCTATGGGCATGAAAGATCTTGGGGCCGAATGTAATGGAAATGCAGATTTAAAGATCTTCCCTGCCCCTAGCTTAAGTGCACCTGGAGCCTGTGGTGGGAGGCTTGTTTTTCAGGAAAGCCCACACCTTGATACTTTGTGATTGGGCAGTGGGTCAAGGAGGTTGTTACATTCTCTGAGCCAAGAGAAGGCTATATAAGCCCTGAGGAGAGGCTTTGCTTGGGGGCTCACTTTGAGAAGTGTTGTGTGATTTGACCAGATGAGACTCTGGGAAGCCGTTGTTGAGAGCCCCCCGGCTTTGAAAACCCAGATGTTGATGCTTCCCTCTCTAGTAACTGTGATTTGGTATTGATATAATGTTGGGACAGTTTGGAAGCCTGTCTGATCTGTAAGTTCTGTAACTCTGAAGTTCGGGGTGCTGACCTTTTTCCCTGAACTAGGTAATGTGTGTTTGTTTGATTAAATTTAGTAAGCTTGTTAACCCATTTTGAGTTGCTTTCCTTTTGAAAAGCAGATCTAAGAACCTGTGTTGGCAGTCACCCTGGGGATATTGGGGTGCTTGCCGCTACACCATCAAAATAGGTCTTCAGTGAAGGGGACAACCAGTGTGCATCTAGGAAGAAAATTGAGGTTTATGGTACAATACTCTTGGCTTGGCTCATACTCAGTTATTCTTATATCTCCTTTGAAGAAGATATAGAGAATGGAAATGGAAAGACAAAAATGTCACAATCTCTGCCCTCAAGGAAATTACTTTCTATTCCAAAGCTTAGACTTATCATTCTATTACAGTGAATATCCTTTGCCAGAATCAGATTCTCCTTGGAGATGACTGTGTTCTTTTCAGTGTTTTGGTACCTTATGCCAAAATAATTAATTAATCAAGCACTAAACATTTATTACATATCTACTATGCCCAGACTTTAGGATAAGCTGAGGATACAAAAACATAAATCAATCAGTCCATTAAGAAAAAGAGATGTGTTCTTAAGAACAAGAATTTCTATGGCTTTTCTCCTGATCTCAGGAGAACAACATTTCAACAAGTGCTTTAAGAAATAACAAAAGAATAGAATAGGATAAATTATCTCACATAAAAGAGTCAAGAGAAAGCAGTTACAATGGAAGGGAAGAGCAGGGAGGTGAAAAGAAATGAGTCAACCTTACTCTCATTGGATTTGGCTTAAGAAGGGAATAGCATACACATTCAATTGAGTGTCTTACCCTACAGGAATATAGGGGAGAAGGGGATAAGAGGGAGGATGATAGAAGGGAGGGCAGATTGGGGGAGAGGGTAGTTAGAAGAGAACACTTTTGGAAAGGGACAGGGTCAAAGGAGAAAATGGGGGGGTGAGATAGGATGAGGGAAATATAGTCTTTCACAGTATGACTACTATGGAAATGTTTTGCACAACTGCACCATGTATAACCTATATTGAATTGCTTGTCTTCTCAATGGGGGGAGGAGGGAAGAAGGAAGAGAATCTGGAACTCAAGTTTTTACAAACAAATGTTTAAAAATTATTTTTACATGCAACTGGGAAATAAGACATATAGGCAATGGGGTATAGAAATCCATCTTACCCTACAAGAAAGCAAGGGGGAAAGGGATAAGAGAGGGCAGACTGGGGGAAGGGGTAATTATTATGCTTGCCATATTGGGGTGGGGGTAGGAGAGAGATGGGAGAAAATTTAGAACTCAGAATCTTGTGAAAATGAATGTTGAAAACTAAATACAAATAAATAAATTATGGGGGGGAAAGAAATAGCAAAAGTGAAAGTTTCACAGAAACTTGGGAAGGCTTGTGTAAGCTAATACAGAGTGAATTTAGCAGAACACAGAGAAAAATTTATACAATCACAAAAATATACAGACAGATGACTTTGATAGATGGAAGGATTCTGATCAACTCTAAGACTGATTTCAGAGGAAAAGTAATGAAGATTCATTAATAATAATATATGTAGAATAATGAAGACTTAGTCACCTTCAGACTGAGAGGTGATGGACCAAATATGCAGAATGAGATACAAGTTTTTGGATGTTGTCAGTATGGGAATTTATTACAAGGGTTTTGTTCTTCTGTTTGTGCATGAGGGGCGGGGTGTTAAAGGTTAGGAGAAAAATAGTTTGCTAATTAAAAAAATTTAAATTTTTTTTAAAGTGACACAAAGTTAGGGAAGTCAATACTGACACAGCATCCTTTGAAATGTCAGGAGGAGAAAATTGGACACAGCCTAATAACCCAAGAGGACAATACTGAAAAATTGATATCAGTTTCAAGGAAACTTTCAAGGCAGACAGTGGACCAGGAGATAACCCATCTTATCCAGTATTGTTAATGAAGTGTGAATATCTAATTCAGTTAATTGTTCTTGTATTACTGAGACCTACGATGGTAAATGCTGAATGAAGGTTAGAGAGAAACACTGTCACCTCAACAGAGGGCCACTTCTTAGTCAATGATGGTTTCTATTACTTTCTTGATATACTATATAATGTGACTGCTTCCAGAATAGTCCAGCAGGGCTGACACCATTTCACTTAGCACATTTCTTGTCCTTCATTTATCTCCCGTTAAGAAATAAATTACTGGGCTAAGGAAAGTAGTTTGTGATATTAAATTAGTAGATATAAACCAAGCAGTTCAGTTGGAAATGCTGCCTTTGGAGTCATGTCCTTTACAAATTGTTATTGGAAGTTCTCAGAGATCAAATTTAACCTTGTAGAGGAGCCTTAAGCTAAATAATCTCACATATCGAGGAGAGAAAAAAAGGGAGGAACATAAGCCAAGTTATCGAAGTGATGGACTTCTGAGAATGAGTATCATAAATCTTGGACTTATTTTCATAATATATCAGCCTGTGTTTTTTTTTACTCACATCATACATACTTCTGCCAACATTAAAACAATAAATAACACCTGGAAAGCAAGACAGATGTCTGAAAAAACAATTGGATTTTCTTCAGGGTACAAAATCCTGTTATTTTAGAAATGCAGACATCTCCACAGAATCTACATGTGGGAAAGTAGACCAAAGGATGTTCTTTCACTTATGACATGTCTGGTTCTTTAATTCCTTGAGAGCAGGTACTGTTTGATTTATGTCTTTGTATCCTAAGCTTAGCATACTGCCTGACACATAGTAGGTACTTAATAAATGTTTGGTGATTCATTGATTAATTACTTTGGCATAAGGTAGCAAATCCTCTAAAGGAGAACCTTATTGTAACAAAGAATTTTTCAGTATGGTTGAATTGATAAGCCAGGAATTAGAATAGAATGCCATCTTCCTTAGGGCTGACACTGTTAGTTTTGTCTAGCAGAGAGGCATTTAATAGTTTTTATTGGATTGATTGATTGGCTACTTGGGACACATATTGGTTCATTAGCTATAAAACTTGGACAAGTTGTATAAGAAATGGTTATAATTCACATTTATTTACTATGTATTTTCTTCATGACAAGCATGCACTTGGAGCACAAGTATTATTTACTATTTTAAAAGTGGGATAATTTAAAATTCAAAGGGGTTAAGTTATTTGCTCAAAGTCACAGAGCAAGTGTTAGAGACATGCCAGTTAATCATTGGCACTACCTCCCTAAAAGGGATGTTGTGAGCGTCATTCAAAGTAATGGATGTAATGTTCTTTTGGGGACATATTCTATGATTATTGGCTGTATAAGAAAGTTAAACTGTCCATTTTTTAACCCAAAAATTCTACTGCTAGACAAACACCTCAGAGGGGTCAAAGACCAAAAAAAGGCTCTATTGTATACCAAAAGAGTTATAACATCACTTTTTGTAGTTGTAAAGAACTAGAAATAACAAAATGCCCATTGATTGGGAAATGTTATGTTTTGTTTTGTTTTTAAGTTGCAGTACACAAAGTTAGTAGAATGTAACTATTCTGTAAGAAGTTATTATTACTATTAGTTTATTAATATATTATTAATTATTTTATTTAATATTATGTTATCTAATAAAATATTTAATAATAAAATGTTACATCATAATTAATAAATCACAATAACTAGCTTTTGTATAGTGCTATAAGGCTTGCAAAATGCTTTATGCTCATTTTATCCTAACAACAATTCATAGATGTGGGGGATGGGGTAACAAGCATTTATTAAACACCTACTATGTTCCAGGCATTATGCTAATGGATTTATAAATCTTATATCATTTGATCCTCACAACAAAGTAAGTGCTATTATTAACCCCATTTTGCAGATGAGAAAACTGAGGTAGATAGAGGTTAAACTACTTTCCTAGGGTCACATAGCTGGTGAGTGGGTGAGGATGGATTTTAACTTATGCATTCCTGGCTGGAAGACCAGAACTCAACCCAAGTCCTATGTGAACTCACAGACAAAAGCAACACCAGGAAATAATATAGAGAATGTCTAGAACAATGTAAATGAAAAGAATAACTACAGAAATCAAAACTGAATGCTTTGTAATTATAATGAACAAATGTGGCCTCAAAGCAGAGGTGAGAAAATGCCTTTTTCTCCCTTCTTAACAAAGGTGAGTAACATGGATATGACATTGCGTTAAGTTAGTAAAAGATTGACTTGATGGGTTGAGTAGTTTTGCTAAATGATCTCTGTCTCTATCTCTGTCTCTCTCCTCTTGTGCCCCTCCTCCCTCATTTTTATTCCTTTTTACCGGAGATGTCTCTGGATAGGGGAGGAAAGAGGGAAATGATGATGTAAAAACAAAAATAGCAAAGTGAACGTCAATGGTAACTGTTTCTCTTTGGGACAGCAAGCCTAAGGGTCTTTCCCTCCAAGCTTGATTTTTTTTTCTTTTTGAATTAAAGGGGTCATCCCTAGACTCACTTCTTAAAGAGGGCTATTCAATGAAGAATGGGCATTGCCTCACTCTAAGAGAGGACCTGAAAAGACCTTAACCTTAAAGGGCCAGGGTCTCCCATTGCATCCTGGGTAATCTCCAGTCATGCTGATGAATATCTGGGCACTGATCCCAGATGGCTCTAGAGGAGAAAGTGAGGTTGGTCACCTTACAAAGCCTGCCCTCACTCAAATTAAAGTCAACTTCAGGTCATGTAATCATTTCCCTAATGCCACAGTCCTCTTCGAAAATGAAGGACAAATGCAACAGCAATTAACTATCTTTATTTTCCATTCTTGATAGCTAACATGAAATACCAATGAATAATTAGATAAGTTTAGCTTTAGGGTTAGTGAAGAGATCATCTCAGCTACAGCCTTAGGTTAAAAGAAAGGACCAGCCTTATTCAGTGTGTGGGCCCATCAATGACATAATTTGCATTGACATCCAAAGAATATGATTCAATATTTCTTCAAGGGAAAAAGTGAGGGGCAATAATATCAACTTTTGTTTGGGTCTTTTCTGGCTTGTGAGAATATATTCCATGTTTTAAAAAGAAATATTTCCTGGAGTTTCTGATAATATACAATTGTCTTTAATGCCATCATCTGTTTCTATTCATTCATATTTACAGGGTTTTTAGCAGGGAGCCTTTCTTAAAAGTTTCATCTGTGAAGAATGTGCATATAAACATTCCTTTCTTTTCTGAGCACTTTCTTATAAACTCTAATATCCTTAACAAAAAATAACAGCTGTCCAGTCTCTCTCCAGTAATAGGTTTCATTTCTCTCCCTCCACCCTCTTCATTGCTTTAGGCATTAAATGTATTGACACAGATGAACATGGTTGAAAGATTGGTTTTCAAATGGAAAGCATGGTCCATTATATGGTTACCATTGTATCTGGCAGACAGAGCCGCCTGGGCTCATTCCTTCTGAACTGTTTCTTATCTAAGTTGTTTGGAATGTGAACAAAAAGTCGGAATAATTCATTTTATATTTGTTCCACTTTTCCCAGACAGCTCTCACCTTTAGTGAAAACAAGCACATCATCTTATTGACATGGAGTCTGTGGCCATGAAGCTCTTAACCAGAAACCTTCTGGGGGGCAGAGGGAGGTGTGAGTTGCCTGAACTTTGGCCCCACTACAGCTCTAGGAACCAAAAGACTAGAGCAGGCAGTGACTCAGAGGCAGCTGATGGCAATGATGCTTAAAAAAGACCTGAGGTTGTTGTGTATATAGTCAGTCCCTCTCCTCTTCTGCAAATGCCCTCTCGAGTTTCCTTTCTGTGATTAATTTCATAACCATCCTTGATAACCATTTCAACTAGATCCCACTTGGGCACAATACCAGAGAAGATCATGAAGGATGATTTTGGATTATGGATTTAGAGTTGAAAAGAACCTCAAAGGCCATCTAGTCTAATCTTCTCATTTGACAAATGAAGAAACTGACACTTCCAGAATGACTTGTCTGAAGTAACTTGCCCAGGGCCACACAGCTGATAAGCATCAGAGGCTAGATTTGTACCTAGGTCTCCCTGACTCCAAGTCCATCCCTTTATCCACTACTGCCCAGATTGTGATATTGCCTCATTTTAAATTAATTAAATTAATTAGTTTTTTTAATTTATCAGATAAAACAAGCATTTCTATAAGATAAAAGAGATGATTGCACATGAAATTGCAAATCTATAATGTACAATTTGATAATCCTTTTAAATATATAATAAACTATCATGCAAATTGCCTTTTTTTTTTTTTTTTTTTTTTTTTTTGCTTTTTGGAGGGCAATTGGGGTTAACTTGCCCAAGATCACACAGCTAGGTTTTTGTTTGTGTGTGAGTTAAATGTCTGAGGCTGGATCTGAACTCAGGTCCTTCTGACTCCAGGGCTGACGCTCTACTCACTGCGACACCTAGCCGCCCCAAATTGCCTTATTTTTAATTAATTAGTTTTTTAATTTATGAGATAAAACAAGCATTTCTATAATATAGTGCAATAAAATAAAATATGATTGCATATGAAACTGCAAACCTATAATGTACAAGCTGAAAATCATTTTTAACATATAATAAATTAAATTTCCCCCTTTTTATTCCCTCCCCCTTATATGATCTAAAATGTTTACAACAGCTCTCTTAGTGGTGACAAAGAACTGGAAATTGCCTATTATTTGTAAAAGGAGCGAATAAATAGCCACATTGTATAAGCAGCCATATTTGAAGATAGGTTTGTGCAAACTAATTGTTCAAGTTTGGGCAAGTCATAAAATTTTATGTCTGTGGATTTCAGTTTTCATAACTGTCCACGGGGTTTTCTCGACTAGTGGTTTAAGATTTCCTTCTCTAGTAAATTAAGGCAAACAAGAGTTAAGTGACTTGCACAGAATCACATTGCCAGTGTCTGAGGCTGGATAAAAACTCAAATCTTCCTGACTCCAAGTCTACTGACCTATCAACTATGCCACCTAGCTGCCTTAGTTCCTTCCCTTCTTGGCTATTTCTAGACCCAATAGAACTTCACCATCTGTGAATGGGACATATAGTTTCAATTAAACATATGGGCCAACCTAAATTTTCTGTTTAAGAATATAGGTTTTTGAGGCAGGTAAGTGGCACAGTCAATAGAGCACCCTCAATAGGGTCAGAAGAACCTGAGTTCAAATTCAACCCCAGATACTTAACACTAGCCATGTGACCTTGGGCAAATCACTTAACCCCAATTTCCCTGCCTTTCCCCCTGCAAAAAAAAAAAAAAAAAAAAAAAAGGTTTTCATCTAAACTCAGCATATAGGTCAATGAACTTCCTCAGCTCCATTGACAACTACTTCAGCCAGTTAGCTAAATTAAGGAATAACAGCATACCACCATACACAGTGTATAAGTCAACCCTAATTTGAATGAAGGTGTTTTTTTTTTTACTTTAGGAGTTATTCTTATGCATTAAAATATTTAGTAAATATGGTAGTACTTCCTGATAAAGAAACTGAATTATATTCATTGCCAATATATGTCCTTCATCACCGAGCAGTTAAGTGGCCATGGGTAGAGATGTAGACTTTGAGACAAGAAGACTTTGGTCCAGTTTTTGCCTCAGACACTTACTAGCTTCGAGACCTCTGCTAATCACTTACCTCAATTAACTCATCTATAAAAATGGGGAAAATAATAGCACTTCACAGGTTTGTCAGTGAGGCTAGAATAAGACAGTAATGTAAAGTCATATACATTCATATATACAAAGACTAGCTATTGCTGTTGTATTCCCCAGCCTTCTTTTTCTCTCTATTTCTAGATACTGTGACTGCTATTGTACTTTCACATACTTTAAATTTTCCAAACAAATTGGGAAGGGGGTGTGTAATTTATGTTAGAAGAAACGTTTGCCTTCAAAGCCATTATTTTATTTTACATCAATAATTTACTCCTCACAGACATGCAGTGCTGAATTATGCATTCCTAAACACAAAATCTTGTGTTCAGTGTAAACAGTTCAGGAATATAGAAGTGAGGGGCAGTTGCTACCAACCACAGAATTCCTCTCACTGAGAGCTTTAAAAGAATCAAAGAATTGTTATCAAGAATAAATGGGGGGTGGCTAGGTGGCGCAGTGAGTAGAGCTTCGGCCCTGGAGTCAGAAGGACCTGAGTTCAGATCCGGCCTCAGACACTTAATGCACACACAAACAAAAACCTAGCTGTGTGACCTTGGGCAAGTTACTTAACCCCAACTGCCCTCCAAAAAGCAAAAAAAAAAAAAGAATAAATGGAATCATTAATCTTTGATCTAGATGGTTTAGCATAGTGCTTAGTACACAGCAGGGGCTCAATAAATGCTTATTGATTGAAAACAGATATCAAGGAGTCATCTGGTTCAGGTGATTTCTTCCATCTGGTAAAGAAAATTATTGTTCCCATTTTATAGATGAGGCAGCTGAAGATGAGGACCTATAAAATGCCACACAGTCAGTGAGTTTCACCTGAGAATTTAAGACCTAAGGCTCCTACTTGTACAGTGCCATCCCACTCTCTATGCTCAACCAGACTAAGACACCATGCTTCTTGAATCACCCACATGGTCTGATTTGAGGGTGCTAAAAGGTCCTCTTCCCACCCTCTCACAAAAATGTTTTTTCCTCCCCAATATTGCCAGGTATCTGAGACCCCTCTATCTTACTCACCAGTTAAAGCTTTTTTTATTTTTTTTAATATAGATCTTATCAAGATCATTATCAGCATTTACTAGGGATTGCTTAGGTTATCAGATAAGCTATCTAATCAGTAAATTATAGTATAATGGAACTGGGCTAGGAGTCTGGAGACACTTCCTACAGGATCCCATTCCTTCCATTCCCAGCCCTACTGTTAAGCTGCAATGTGACTTTGGGTAAGTCACTTCACCAGCCTGGGTCTCATTTTCCTCCTCAGTAAAGTGAAAGGGCTAGATTAGAATCCAGGGGTGGGGAACCCTATGGCCTCAAGGCCACATGTGGCCCTCTAGGTTCTCAAGTGCAGTCCTTTGATTGAATCTAAACTTATCAAAGTTTAGAACAAATCCCCTTAATAAAAGGATTTGTTGGGTAAAACTTGAACTTAGTCAAAAGGTCACACTGGAGGACCTAGAGGGCCACATATGGCCTTGAGGCCACAGTTTCCCCACCCCTGGATCATCTACATGGTCCCTTCCACCTCTACAGCTGAGAGACATAGGCCAAATGAGTTGGATTGAAGATGCTGGGGTCTAGAAATACCACGTAGGCATTAAACTGCCAGGCACCCCTAGTTCACACAGGACAGTGATCCACCCATCCTTGTTAATGTTTCTGATCTTCTTTACTGTTGGAAAGTTTGTAATCATGTTATTGCCACCAGAGGACTGATATCTTTCTTGCTAACTGGAAAATACAGCTTTGTAACTGGATTAAAAACTGCTGTAAGACAGTGATCCAGAGCTGTGTCTAGGAGTGTTAGCCAAGTCGTTCTTTCATTAGGCTGCATTACGTGCTCAGGGTACCATTCGTGACATGGATAAATGACAGGCTGCTTTCCAATAGCCAGACACAGTTTTATTCCTATTAATGCTTGTAATAGTAAGCAATAAATAATAATCCCTTTGCAGGGAGTTTACTTAGCACACTACTTCAATTAAAAGGGGAAAAGACTAAAACTCTCAAAGGCTAATCCTTAGCCTTTCCTTCAAGGAAGGAAATCAGAAGTCTTTTGATTTTCTTACAAAAAAAAAAATTAATGACCAAAAAAGGTAAAAGATGGGTGTCGAGGGAACTAAGTAGAGGGGGTTAAAAGAGGTGGAGAGGAGGTTTATATGGTCTTCCAGGTCCATGAAGCTAAGAAATCAAGACGGGGGGTGGGGGGAGACCCTCAAATTCAATTATCTAATTAAAGAGGGGAGAAAATCTGTTAGCCCTTGGGGAACACATGACAGCAAAGTGAGCAAGAGATCCAGAAACTGGCATTGGCTACATTTTGTTTCCAAGGTGTCATCCATGGAGCTCCTGTAAACGTGGAGATTGCCTGGGATGTGCCATTATGCTTAGGCTTGGTTTTAATGAAGTGATAACAGATTCTCCAATTCTAGGCAGGACTTCTGTGTCAGGATAATTAAATCAAAATGACATACCTACAGTTTCTTTCTGATTTGCTCCTTTTAATGAAAGGAATTTCACTAATGCTCTCCATTTCCTGAGCTGTTCAGCCCCAGTTGTCTTCCCACATTAAATACTGTGGCTCATGTCTTGAAAGAGACATGTAGAAACGTCAGCCTCCGTTAACAATCAGAGTACTGTTCACGGAAAAGGAGACAGGCTTGGACAAGACAAAGGGGGCATGGCATTTTTTTCTTCTTCAGAGAAAAATAAACTATTTGAATCAATCATGCGAAGAGATTACAACTGTCCTCAAAGGGAGGAGAGAAGCCAAACAGGAAAATGGTAAACATTTGGTCTTTGTGTAAGAAGAACAACCTTTGAGAAAAGGCAACTCAAGATCTGGGCAAGTTGAACTGGAGTAGGTGAAAAAGATGATTGGCAAAAAGACTGGAGAACTGCTGTTCTCTGAAAGTTTTGTCCAGGAGAGGAAGAATGAAGTTATGTAGTATAACCAGCAGAGGGGAGGCAGAAAGATCATCCCACAAAAAAGATGAGAAGGAAAGAAAGGACTCTAGATAAAGCATTCTTGTTCTTGTTAGAGCAATATTTGTTTATTTCTTCATTCATTTCTTTAGGGGGTGTCAGACCTGTAACTTCACCAATCTAAGGAATTCCTGGTGAGTAAATGGCCTCTACCAAAGCAGATCGGCAACTGTTCTGCAATTTATAATCTTAGAAAGTTTCCTGAGTATAACATAGAGGTTCAATGACTCACATAGTTGGTGTGCATATCAGAGACAAGACTTGAAGGCAGGTCTTGACTCAGCAGCCAATTCTAGTTCATTATGTTATACTCAGTTTCTCATTTTTCTTACATTTCATATCTACTGTTCTTAAATTTCCTTATCTCGTATTTTCCAAAAGATAATCCTCTTTCTTAATTAGGCATATAGTTGATATTGGACACTTTGAAGGGTCTTGTGCAAAGGGACTTGAGTGGAAATATTGATCCATTCAATCATTTGTTAACTATCTAAATACTTTCCTGGCTGAGCATTGAAGTGTCCTCAGTCTAGTGCAGGGGTGGGGAACCTGCAGCCTTGAAGCCATGTGTGGCTCTCTAGGTCCTCAAGTGCAGCCCTTCAACTGAATCCAAACTTCACAGAAAAAAATCTTATTCAAGGACTTAGAGGGCCACAGGCTCCCCACCCCTGGTCTATTATAGGACTCGTTCTTTTCATGATCTGGGGGCCTAACTGCTAGGCTTTCAACCATGGTCCCAAAGGATAATGGCTTACTCCTGATTCTAACAGATACTTCAGTCATAGTGACTTCAGTCATTCAAATCATGTACGAGTGGTGTGTGAATCCACCCCTACAGCAGGGAAACTTTAGAGGAAATTCTTGACAGAATGGAAAATTCACTCTTAAAGTTAGCAGACAAGTTTAAGTGTCATTACTCATACTTTCCTTGTTGTATGACCTGGACAATTCACTTTAACTTCCTCTGATTCTCAACTTTTTCATCTGTAAAATTGAGATGATAATGTATATGCCACCCACTTCACAAAGCTGTTATGAGGAAAGCATTTTGTAAACATCCAATGGATTTTGGATTTTTTTTCCCTAAAAGTACGGAGGAAATTCAAGTGTGGGAATTTCCTTCACCACTCCAAGAACTCTGCATAGCAGATAAGTCCCAGGGAGTTCATTTCCTGGGGGTACATAAGAGTTAAATAACTTGTGTAGGCTCATGAAGCTAGAATGGGACACAAAGGAAGGATTTGAATCCAACTCTTTCTGACTGTAGTACCAGCACTGTATCTATTTTGCCATTATTGGATTTTTTTGAGAACTTTGAAATTCTACAAGCATCTTCTCTAACAATTTCCTTCCAATAACTTATAATTATCACTACTTTCCCTCAAAACCTATATCCCACTGAGGAAAAGAGGGAAATTAATGATGTCCTGGCTATTCCTGTCAGGTAGACTTCCTACCCTAGTGATTTGCTTTATGTAGAAATTATGTCAATGGGAATAAAGTGGTAGAAACAAAAACAAGTTCTATCTCAGGAGAGGAAGAATTACTATAATATTTCCCTGTTCATCATTATCTCTCCCCCAAAAAGCTACAGTTTGATTAACCCAAAAGGTCAAAACAGAGAATATAGGACAAAAAATATGCTGATAGTTTAGAAGTATAAAAGGGGCATTCTGAGTTCCAGAAGGCAAAGTGAGATGATTGGTTACAGTCTCAGAGAGGCCTGGTTACCATCAAATGAAATTATATATGTAAAGTACTTTGTAAGTATAGAGCCCTAAGAAATGGAAGTTATTATTCCAAAAACCAGGTGGTAATTGGGATAATGACACCTCATTGTACAAGAACTTCTGAGAAAACAGGAAAGTAGTTTGGCAGCAATTAGGTTTAGATCAACATCTTATAATAAATGCTAAGTACAAAATCAGTACACAACCTAATATAAATCATCTTAAAAATAAGAGCAGACTAGAAAGAATTTTTTTTTTTCAAAATCATTGTAGTTTGGGGCAGCTAGGTGTCGAAGTGAATAGAACACTGGACCTGGAGTCAGGATGACCTGAGTACAAATCCAGCCTCAGACACTTGACACACTATTAGTCATGTGACCTTGGGCAAGTCGCTTAACCTAAATTGCCCTCCAAAAAGCAAAAAAAAAAAAAAGAAAAGAAAAGAAAAAAGAAAAATCACTGTAGTTTAAAGGGAGAATTCTTAATCAAGTAAGAAATAATGGTGATAATAAAATACAAAATAGACCATTCAATTACATCAAATTTTTAAAATCTTTCCAGGAACAAAATCAATGTGTATAAGTTAAGAAAAGCAATTATTAAGTGAAAAAAAGACTTTTGCATCAAATATCACTAATTAAAGCCTCACATCCAAGATCTGTAGGGAACTTACACAAATATGATCACAGGAGGTAAACAATCTTCTTCAAAAATGTCTTTTGTCTTTACATCACAGTCATTTCTTTAAAAAAAAAAAACTTTTATCCACTACCCCTTAATTTAATTTTCCTTTATAAAAATAATTAAATAAACACATCTGTGAATGTTTATAAAATCATCCCCTAGTAGTCGTCCCCCGCCTCTCTCCTATGAAGAGGGAAGTACTTTTCATTGCTTGTACTCTGGGGCAATTATTACTTTTTAGTTATTCAGTTTGACTTTCCTTAGTGAGAGTTTCCTTTACGTTATTAAAATCATGGTATATATCATTCTTCTGGTACTGCTGTTATAGTCTGTATTGGTTCTTATAAATTTTCCCAAGTTTTCCTGGATTCCACATAGTTGTCATTTAACTGCACAATAATATTCCATGATATTCACTTAAGAGAGGAGTTTTTTAGTCATTTCCTCATTGATGGCACCCCCTTGGTTTTCAGTTCTTTGCTACAACTTTTTAAACAGTTTTCCAAAGGAAAATTATATACCATTAACAAGGAAATTAAAAGATACTAGAAATCACTAATTGCAAGAGATTACAAACTGAAATAGCTCTGAGGTTTAATCTCAAACCCAACCCATTAGAAGGAAATAACACAAAAGAAAGAAGGAAGGAAAAGAAGGAGGGAAGGAAGGTAGGAAGGAAGGAAGGAAGGAAGGGCCAGTGTAGGTCTATGGGATGAAAGGCACGCTATTTGCAAAGCTATGAATTGGTCCAACCATTCTGGAAAACAATTATACAAGAAAAATCACTTAAGCTATTTCTAATACTTTTAACTAGGGATCCTACTAATCAGCATATGTCCCAAAGAGATTTTAAAAATAGTACAAGCAAAAAGGATTTTAAAAAAAGGTCTAATATATGCCAAACTATTCATAACAGCATTTTTTGTGGTGGTAAAGATTGGAAGCAAAGTGGGTGCCCCTGTATTGGGGAATGAGTGATCAAACCTTGGTATATGAGTGAATGGAATAGTACGATGCATTGAAAAATAATGATGATTGTGAGGAATTCAAAGAAGCCTGGGAAAGCTGGTTTGAACAGATTCAGAGTGAAATAAGCCAAACAGTGGAATGATTATAATAATATAAATGAAAAGAACATTAAAAGAAAGTCAGACTCTGTCAAGACTAGTCTTCATTCTGGAGAACAGGTAATAAATTTCTCTCTTTACATCATAGAAACAAGGGGAAACAGAGGCAGATAGGATGCTTCCAATATAGTCAGTTTTGGTCATTTTGGTGATTTTTGCTTGTTTTTTTTCTTTTTATTACAAGGAAAGTATCAATTCCAGGTTAGGGGATAGGAGAATGTGCCCCAAAATTACTTTAATGCAAAAAAATGGTATCAGTTAAACTTGTTTTTTTTTTTAAGATTTTTTTTAAGAAGCAAAAGGGAACAGAGAGATGATTGCAAAGAGCAGACAATAATGTAAAATCTAATTTAATTCAGGAAATTCGAATTATTTCCAAGTAAATGATCCAGAATCATCCAGCCAAATGCTGGCTGGAATATGTATCACATTCAAAGTCAGATGAAAAACTTTATGTTAAAAATATAGAGAACATCTGATGTATATATGTGCATGTATATGTATATTTTCTTTCCAGTGGAACATTCTCTTGATCCTAACCATGCCAATAGCATTTTCCCCCAAGGAAGTAACTACTGGATTTCTGTTTGTTATATTATTTTTTTACCTAACACTTAAGCAGACTATGATGCTATGAAATCTATGGCTTATTCTCAGACCTCAATATGACAAAAATCCATTATTTCATCAGCAATGCATAGCACAATTTTTCCATATCTTAGACCTCTTCCCAGAGACTGTTTTATATGGCTAAAAAGAATCCATTCATTACTTGGTGACAAGTCTTTTGGCAAGGAGTCCCTCTAAACTTAACTAGACTAAGAGGCAGCATAGAACAGTGCAAAGAGGAGTGGATTTGGAATCAGAGAGTATGGGTTCAAATTTTCACTCCACCATTTACTTTCCATGTGATCCTAGGCAAGTCATTAAAATAGTTTCTCTGACCCTCAGGTTCCTCATCTACAAAATAAAAGGGTTAAAGTAGATGATTTCCAAGGGAATTTCCAGTATTATTCTCATTTGGACACATAATTGTGGGACAACACTCATCCTAGATGCAATGCCTTCCCAGGTGGACAGGACTTGCAACTGGCACTCCACGGACCCTGTCTTCCCCTTCTGTAAAATAGGGATAATAATAATAGCACCTTCCTGGTAATGTTATTTTGAGGATCCAATGAAATGATATATGCATTTTGTAAACATTAAAGTAAACTTTGTAAACTTTTGTTGTAAACATGTATTTATTTATTTGTCGTCCAAGAGTCCCAGTCAAAATGATATATTGGAAGAGGACTTCAGAAAAACATAGTTAACCCTAAGCTGATAGAAAATTCAAGTGGCAGGCGGCTAGGTGGCGCAGTGAGTAGAGTGCCGGCCCTGGAGTCAGAAGGACCTGAGTTCGGATCCGACCTCTGACACTTAACAAACACAAACAAAAAAAAAAAAAAAACCTAGCCGTGTGACCTTGGGCAAGTTACTTAACCCCAATTGCCCTCCAAAAAGAAAATTCAAGTGGCAAAATCAAAGTCATAAAGTACATCTGTTTTTCTAATTTAAAAAAAAACCTTGCAACATTCCGTTTTCTTTAGCTGGGAAGCTATGAAATGGTTTTGTTTAGTAAAAAAAAGTAGAAGATGAAGGAAACTGTGTAATCATAAGGAAAGAATGCTGTTGTTTAATTGTGAATCTTCTTAATGGAGATCAAGGATGCTTTATTTCTCAAAGATTTGCCTGACTCCTTTTTGTCCCTAGAGAATTACAATGACTGGGTTTTTATGTATCAATTTGCCTCCTGCTGGATATTGTCTCCTGATTCTTTTAAGAATTTCCCTTCTCATAATCAACCTCTGGAGGAATTTGAAGTCTATGCAGAGGTGTTCTCACTTTGATTTACACAAATTTACTCTATGCTGCCAACACGTGCTCAGCTGATTATTTCTTTTTCAGAAATTTGCCTGGAAATAATGAAAACCATTTTCCTAATGCACCACAACAGAACAGACATGTTACATTATTGCAACAGCTTTTCCATCTTTATTCATTCTCCACCCTTATTTGTATGCTATAGAAAGGTCAATCCCAGAGCAGAACTGGGGATATTTGCTCCTGGGGTAAGTACCAAAAGCAGCATCCTTGGCAAAGGGCAACAAGACCGTTCTCAGCTGGGGAGGGAACAGATGATACCCCAGGGGAACAACAAGACAACAGCTGTAGAGAGAAGACTCTGGGATACCACAAGACTACTGCTGGGTTACTGCCACTATCCCACCTTGTAATGGAAATGCAAATTTAAAGATCTTCCCTGCCCCTAGCTTAAGTGCAACTGGAGCCTGTGGTGGGAGGCTTGTTTTTCAGGAAAGCCCACACCTTAATACTTTGTGATTGGGCAGTGGGTCAAGGAGGTTGTTACAATCTTTGAGCCAGGAGAAGGCTATATAAACTCTGATGAGAGGCTTTGCTTTGGGGCTCACTTTGAGAAGTGTTGTGTGATTTGACCAGATGAGACTCTGGGAAGCCGTTGTTGAGAGCCCCCCGGCTTTGAAAACCCAGATGTTGATGCTTCCCTCTCTGGTAACTGTGATTTGGTATTGATATAATTGTTGGACAGTTTGGAAGCCTGTCTGTTTGATCTGTAAGTTCTGTAACTCTGAAGTTTGGGGTGCTGACCTTTTTCCCCTGAACTAGGTAATGTGTGTTTGTTTGATTAAAGTAAGCTTGTTAACCCAATTTGAGTTGCTTTCCTTTTGAAAAGCAGATCTAAGAACCTGTGTTGGCAGTCACCCTGGGGATATTGGGGTGCTTGCTGCTACACACCTCCTCCCCAGTAATCAGACCATTTGGTAGTTTACTGTATTAACCAATTATCCTGGAAAACTAAGGTCAGCTGTTATTTTTCATTTGGTATCTATGAACCCTACTCCTGGGGAGCAGGGACAAAGGGGTAATCCTTATAGCAAACCAAGAGATGCTTGTGTGGCTTGAAGCCAACTGCTCCCCTTCAAAAATGCTCAAAGCATAAGGTCAGAGCTCAAAGGGATGTTAGGGGCTTGTTTGAAGAATCAGTTGTTAAACCTTTAGCAGCACAGCTCTACAGAGGAGGCGACTGAAACCCTAGAAAGAGGTAGGATCATGCCCAGGTCACAAAAAGTTCATTCAACTCATAGAAAATTAAAGTGAAATAGGAAAAGGTGATAATGAAGAATTCATATAAACAAAGGAAGACATATGACAGAACAAAATAAGCAGAACTAGAAAACTCATATGCACAAATATATAACTATATAATATTTAATAATAATAAATATAACAAACTATGTTATATATAGTTATATCATAGACTATAACTATAAAAAGGAAGGAAGGAAGGAAGGAAGGGAATTTATCTTATGACTTCAGCTCTAAGACTCAGAGAAGAATTAACAAAGTGAATATCCCTCCATTCATCACAGAGCTGCAGGATCATGGGTGTTGAATGCTAAATACACTATACTATCTGATAGGGTCAGTGTATAGGTTAGTTTTGCTGAACGTCATTTTTTTTTTAATATTTATTACTAAAGATGGTTTATTGTGTAGAGAAGGGCAGACATATTGTAGTATAAAATGTAATTTTATTTTTTTAAAAAGCAATAAAATGAGATTTTCTTTTAAAGAAATTTAGATTGAGTTTAGGTACAACTAAGTGGAACCCAAATTTCATAGATTCACAAATTGCAAGGGAACTACTATTATATTTTTAGATCTAGACAGGACCTTACAGACCATGAAATCAAAACCTTTCCTTTTACAGATTAAACCTTGAGGCAGAGGTTAAGTGATTTGCCCAAAGTTGTACCTGATAAAAGATTTAAATTCAGATTTTCCTGACTCCAAACCCAGCACTGTATCCTTTGCACAATTTAGCTATCTCAGAGATTACCTTGTCAAACGTCTTTATTTGGAGGAGAAGACAAAGGTCCATGGTATAAAAGCTAGGATTAAAAATCCAGATTTCCTAACTCCCAATCAAGGGCTTTTCAGTCGAGTTCTTGAAATTTAGCCTCCTTCAGGGAACCAGCCCTTCCAGAGCGCATCCCATGACTAGCCACAGTCCCATGATCCAGGCCAAGTAGCTGAACAGAAAGGGAATCCCTTCAGTCCTCCCAGTTGCACTACAGTCTCCAGTTACCACCATTTCCTCTGAGGGGCATGAAAGTTTGAGAATGTGGGCAGGGTAAAACTTAGAGAGAGATTAAAGACTTAATGACTGAGAAGCTAATTTCCTCCCCAGTCTTTTACCTTCCACCATCCCACCTCACCACCCATGAAGGCCTTTTCTTCAGGGAAATTGTGCTAAGAGACAGCTGAGAACTCCCAAGCCTGAAGAAGCATTTCCTCCATCCCAGGGTAACCCTACTCATGTCTCCCAAAGGACCTAGGAGGTATTCAAGCTCTCCCTTTAGACTCACAGGGCAGCAAACCCCACTTTGAACTTGATCCTCCTTGTTACTTCCTCCTCAGAGCTGACCTAGTCTCCTTTGTACAGCCTTTTCCTGCCTAAAGGGCTCACCTCTCTCTATGGACCAATTGGCCATGGTAAGAGACCAATGATAAAATAAACCCTGCTAGACTGATATGACCAGATCATTCAGCCAAGGGCTGTCTCCTTCCACACTTCTAGGCCAGGTCAGATGTCTGGTCCAAACAGCTATGGATTTGGCATCTGACCCCTCACCATTAGTCAGAGCAACCTCATAAAGCTACCTCTGGAGTGGAACCAGTGCCCCATTTGGAATGTCTTCTCCACTTCCAGCTTCTCAGTCTTCTTTGTTGAATCCACATCCAGAACATGACTGCTAAACTTAGGTGATCTTCATGGTTCTGTCCTGGGTCCTCTTCTCCTTCTACACTATCCCCCCTCCATTTTCGGATTCCCATCAACTCCCATAGATTTAATGATAATAATTCTCAAATCTACTATGCTGTCCCAAATTCTCTGCTAAATCTCCAGCTTTCATCACCAACTGCCTTTTCAAACGTCTCAAATTAAACATCCAGGAAACGTCTTAAACTCAACATGTCCAAAACTGAATTCATTATTTTCCACCTAAATCCTCCCCCACTCCTAAATTTTCTATTACTGTCCAGGGTGTCTATCCTCCTCAAAACTTAGGTGTCATCCTCAACTTCTCCCTATTTCTTACTGGCCACCATATCCACCCTGTTACTATCTCACTCTTGTTCCCAAAATATATTAGCAAGAGAGGTGAAATAATTGGTCCATGGCCACATAGTGGCAGAGGCAGAATTCAAGCCCAAGTCCTCTGTCTCCAAAGCCAACTTCCTTCTAAGTCAGAACACTTCCTCCACACCTTGTGACCTCTAGGTCCTAGAAATACAATTATGTCCCTGACCAAGTGTTGTTGGTGTTGTTGGTTGTCTTTCATCCTCAAAGAGAACCAATGACCTCAGGAGGGTGAGGTCTTGACTTGCAAGTGAATCAGATTTAAGGGAGGCAGGGCTGTGCAAAGTCATCAGCCTCACTCTCTCCTCCAGAGTCATGAGAGTCCAGCAAGACAGAGGTCAAAGCAACTGGAAATGGCCCCAGATACAGTAGGAGATTTTGGCCTTTTTAAGCTAAGGTCTTTCCCAGGTCTCAGTTTATCTGAGACAATGCCCATTCAGTAATTAAAGGCTAGGTAAGAACTGAATCAAAAGATGTCCTAGTGTGCCTTCATAAAAGAATCAATCTGGAAGGGAAAACCCTCAAAGTGAGAGAGCAAGGAAGCCCAAATCTTGTAGTCAAACTAGAATGACAAGGGACTCTGAGACTTTTAAGCTAGGTCATTAGAAGAATGGTTCCTTCTTCAATAATATTGGGAAGTAGGAAGAAGCTGATGTATTTGGGGGGCAAGAAAAAGATAATAAGTTTTGTTTGGAAAAATGTTCACATCCAGGTCTTGGCATGACCTCAGGTAGATGATATAGTGGGAAAAGGACAGGATCAATTTGAAGTCAGATCTGGGTTCAAGTTTGACCAGCTACCCTTGAGACTTTGCAAATCACAAATCATTTCTCTGGACAAAAGGTTTTTGTTTTTTTTCTCTATAAAGTCAGTGGGTTGTGCAGATGATCTCTGAAGTCCCTCCTAATTCTCAATCCTATGATCGATGAGGTGGCTGGAAATTCAAGACTAGTGTTTGGGAATGAGATCAGGGCTGATTTGGGAATTATCCACATAGAGGTCATAGTTGAGGCCATGGGAATGAATGAGATTGCCAAAAAAAGAAAGGGCAGAGAGTGAAATGAAGAGGGCTGGAGAGAGGACCTTGTAGGAGGCTAACATTTAGAATCTGGGGAGGAAAAGAAACTTTAAAAAAACAGAAAAAGAGAAGCTCAGAAAGGAGAACTAAAACAGTACAGTGTCCCAGAAGCCCAGGAAGGTGACAGTTTCAAGAAGGAGGAGGTTTTCAATAGTGTCAAATACTGCAGGAAACTGCAAAAAAAGGCAGAGTGACTTAGAAAATGTCATTACTGTTGCTGTTGTTCAGTCATGTTCAACTCTTCCTCACACCATCTGGGGTTTTCTTGGCAAAGATACTAGATCGGTTTGCCATCTCCTTCTCCAGTTCATTTTACAGATGAGGAAACTGAGGCAAATACTAAGTATCTGAGACTGGATTTAAACTCAGGGAAGATGAGTCATCCTGACTCCAGGCGCAGCACTCTATCCAGTGCTCCCCCTAGTTGCCTGTGACATACAAATACTGAGGCACAAATAAAAGGAACAGAACAGAAACCTGGAGGGTTTCAATTAAAATTCACTTCTCAACCCAGAATGTTAGTATTACTTCTTCTTCCCCCACTTAGCCCTCAGGACCTTAGCTGTTAAATTTTTACCCATCTTTTCAATGCTACCTACTTCATAAAGCTTTTCATGATTCCACTATCAGGGTTTCATTAGATTGTGAAGAGCCTTGAACTCAAGGAAAAACAGTTTGAACTCCACACCTAATATAGGTTTTAGAGGGAAGAAATAACACAGCCAGAATCTTCTCTCTTACATCTTCAATCTTCCTGTCCATTGGCTTCTTTCTTCTTCTTTTGGTCAAGGTGATTCTAGAGAATAGACTTTCTTCCACCCTGCTGACTGCCTAGGTCATCATACTCTCTTTCCAATGACAAAATTCTTGGAAGAATAATCTAATCTTGAAATCTTTACTTCCTCACTCACTCTCTCCTTTGTAATCCAGCTTCTTGCCTAAAAGCTTAGGTCCTTCTCACCTTGGGACATAACCCTCCACCATGACAATTCTCTTCTCCTGCCGGTGAGTGCCTTCTGGAGGGCTTCCATTGGGGGAGAGGACCAGGCTGGTCATGCTTTACTCCCTTCCCAGCTGTGCCTCCATGTGGGGACCTTCCCCCCCAACGCTTCCCCTTCCCAGCTCCCTTTTATGTGCTCTCTTACCTGGTAAGGTACTTGAGGGTTCTTTTTCCTTGTATCTACATCCCCAGTATTTGATATAGGTTTAATAAGTGTTTATTTCCCTTCTGACCAACTTAAGTGAAACTCACTCAAATATCTTAAGGTAGTTACCTTTTGGTAATGGAGTGGATGGAGTGCCAAGACTGGAATCAGGAAGATTCATCTCCCTGAGATCAAATCCGAACTCATACTTAGTAGCTGTGTGACCCTAGGCAAGCCACTTAACCCTGTTTGCCTCAGTTTCCTCATCTGTAAAATGAGCTGGAAAAGAAAATTATGAACCATTTCAATATCTTTGCCAAGAAAATCTCAAATTGGGTCCTGAAGAGTCGAACACAGCTGAAATGACTGAAAAACAGCTTGTGTATCGGGCACCTGAAGCTGTCAGCTCTACCACTCACTAGATATGGAATGCTGAGTGAATCACATTCTGTCTCAGGCCTCAATTCACTCCCTGTAAAAGGGAAATATTGGCAGAGAAACTCTAAGGTCCCTTCTAGATCAAACATTTCATATTACTCCCCTTCACATAGTTTGTGTTCCCGCCAAGCTGGGCTATATTTTTTTCTCCCACATATAGCCACCCCTATGTCTTTGCCTCTCCTCTTTTCAGCTGTTAAATGTTTATCCATCCTTTCAATGCTATCTACTTCATCGAGCTTTTCATGATTCCACTATTAGTCATGTAGCAACCTTTGACTACTATGAGGTTTCTTCTACTTGTTTAGAGGTAATTAAGTGTTCAAATCAGAGCCCAAACCCCATTTAATTATTTACTTCGTTGCTAGATCATTCCAAAGACTGTAACAAAACCCCAAAACAAAATCATTTAAGACAGGAAACAACAGATAACAAGAAAGCATAGGAAGTAATAAGGACATTCTCTGTACCTAGAGAGTGGTTACTCTATTCCATACTTCCAAGGGAGTTAAATGACCCGATCGCATGGGAAAAGGAAGTCACCTCCAAGTCTTGGTGGTAAATGGTTAGGGTGCAAGTGATCTACATCTTGAAGTTTCTTTCTTAGAAATCTTTCTGCAGACTGAAGGATAGCTGAAAGCCATCATTTCAGCTCTAGGGAATCATGGTCCAAGCTCAAGTCCTATGTCCAGGGATGCCATGGCCACACCTCTCCACCTGATCTTTCCTTCCTGATCTATGTCTTGACTCTCTTATGTCTAACTAGACTGTTTGTACTTCTGTCCACACCAGCTCCTAACAGCTGATGGCTCATTTTCTTCAACCCTCCACGAGTGCCCTAGACACCAGCTTCATAAGCTTAGCATCATCCTTGATTCTTTTCTCCCCCAAATCCAATCAGTTACCAAATTTCCCTCCACAACATTTCTCACATCTGTCCACTTCTCTCCACTACTTTAATCATTGTCGAAGTTCAGACACTCAGAAACTCACCCTTAAACTTCACTGACTCCCTATTGCTACAGGACAAAATGCAAACTTAAATTCAGCATTTAAGACCCTTTACAATTGTGTTAGCCTTATTCTCTAATACTTTATGCTCCATCCTAACTGAACTACTAGTCATTCTTAAACTTATTATCATGCCTGCTACCTCTACACATTGGAATAAAACTTGTACTGCAGTTGAACTTCACTCCCTACTGAATCTTGTCTTTCAGAATTCTTCCAGACTCAGGTCTCACTCTCCCGTGAAGCTTTCACTAATGGCCAATGCTCTCTTTCTCCTCAATTTACTTTGCATTTATTTGCTTGCATACACCCACCCTTTCCACCCCACAACTCCATTGGAAGGTAAACTTCTTCAGGGGAAGGACCTTACATTTTGTCTTTGTATCCCTACCACCTGGCCTAATGCCTGGATAACAGTAAGTGTTTAATAAATGCTGAGTTAAATATGCTTATTAAATGAATATTCAGTGAATGAATGAATGAATGGATGAATAGAAAAAGCAAGGTCCTAGAAGGTTATGGAATCAAGGATTCTACCCAACAGACAAGGCTTAGCTCTCATTTACCTCAGCTAAATATCATCTCTGTGTCTGTCTGCCTGTCTGTCTCTGCTTATACTGCCTCTATCTCCTGTATCTCTGTTTCTCTGTCTCTAAGTCACTCTTTATCTTTCTTGTCTGTCTTTCTATGCTTCTCTCTGTCTCTCTGTTTGTCTCCACCTCTGTATTTTCTGTCTCCCACTTTCATTTATCTCATTTTTTCCCACTTTTACTATAGCAAAGGAATAAGAGAAGGGAAGGTTCCTAAGATGAGATGGTATAGCAACAACCCCACTGGTATACCCAGGATGGCTCCTAGCACAGGTTCTTAGATCTGTTTTACTAGGAAAGATAGCTTTTTAAGAGGGTCAATGACCTTTTTTTTTTAATTACATTCACTAGTTCAGGGGAAAAGTCAGCACCCTGAACTTCAGAGAAAATACAAACAGAGATAACACAGAGAAAATATAAGCAGAGAAATAAAGTCCAACAGACAGGGCTCTGACTGCCTGAATCAACTATATACTTTACATAAATCTCTGGGTTGAGAGAGCCTTTACATCTGAGCAGGTGGGGAGGTCTGAACACAAGGTCACTCAGAATCTCAAGCAGGGAATCACAAGATTCTTCTCATAAGTGAGCCCCCAAAGCAAAACCAACTCAGAGTATATATACACTCTTCAGAGCCAGAAGACCTCACAATCCTCCTGATTCAGTGCCTAATTAGAAATTAACAAAAGGTGTGAAAGCCTTTCTGCAAGCAAGCCTCCCCTAAGTAAGCTTCCCTTAATGGGCTTCACATGAGGCCTATTAATGGGCAGGGAAGATCTTATATTCCATTAACATTACAGTTGGAAAGGAGTCAGTACAGAATGAGTGAATTATGTAAAAGTTTTGTGGTAGAGAGAAAGGGAGTTAAGTGACCTCATTGATGGTTTTGTGTAAAGCAATTATTAATCTTTTGAGGGAGGGGGAGGTGGCAAGGATGCTATTGGAAACTTGAGGAAACTAGCATTAGAACTCTCACCACAGTGAATGCAGTAAGGAGTCAAAAACAGAGAGGGACAAAATAATTTCTACACACAAGTGAGAGCTCAACTGTTGATAATATGTATGCATCCATATGACAGCCAGGAGATGGTGCTGACAAGGAGGGGGCTGAGCTCTCCATCATTCCTTAGCTTGCACCCTAATGGTATCTCCCTCAGCACAGGCAGCACTTCCCTGGCAACTCATTCCCATCAATCAGTAAACATTAATGAAGTTCCTTCTATGAACCAGGTACTCTACTAAGGTCTACGGTTGAAAAAATAAAAAAATGAAATGACAAAAAACAATTCTTTCTCAAGGAGCTCACAGTCTAGTAGATGCTTTTTGAGAACCTCAGTCTCTCTCCCTTCAAGGAGACATGGCTTTTTTTTGGAGGGGTGAAGGCAACGCAATTGGGGTTAAGTGACTTGCCCAAAGTCACACAGCTAGTGTCAAGTGTCTGAGGTCAGATTTGAACTCAGGTCCTCTTGATTCCAGGGCTTTCTTTTCAGTTGCATCTTGGACTGCACCACTCTCTTCCGTGTAAACACAATGGTTATTTGCTTACATAGGCCAAGAGTATCTGATCTGAAGAAACATTCTCTCTCAAATAAACTCATTTTTATTATATGTGTGAGTCTCAAACCCCCAGGTCATTTACACTGGCTGCTCCAACTGGATGTATAAATCCTCAGTAATTTAAATCTCCTTTCCCTTAGGGTCTTTTCCCTTACATCAGTGCATGGTTTCAAGTAAGCAGAATTGTAATAGATTTGAATGAGTGTTTGAATTTTATCATAGTACCACACATGCAACAAGAAAACCCCAAAAAATTATCTACAGAGCTAACAGATACAGGCCTCTTCCCATGGACTGTCGTTTCTCCGCATGACCGTGTTTTCTTCTCCCTCGTGCTGAGGACAGAGAGTTAACTCAAGGCTCAACTCATCCTGGAAAAGCTCAGCATAAGGACCCAAGCTGGGCTACCCTCAGCTCTGAGATAGTCTAGGATTGCTTCCATTCTTTGCCACCATCTCCAGGGTCAAAAGGTCTCTTTACTTCTTTGTAGGAGTAGTGATATATGGGTCAGAGTGAAGAATTTGTCAGTCTTCCAAAACCAATGAGAACTCAAAAAACTTCAGATGAAAAGCACGAGTTCACTTCATTTCCCAGATTTCCCATCTTCATAGTCTCTGGAAAGATGACTACAATAGTAGTGTACTTTAGATTCAAGTTAAGAGTTAATTGTTCTACCTCAATAGCATACATCCTCTCACATATAGTGAGAAGAAGAGTTTCCTCTGACTTTTCTTATATACTCCTGGCTACCTAGTTTATTCCTACACTGATCACCCATAATTGGCAGAACTCTACCAGGCATGGGGTGAGTCAGTCTCACCATATTCCTTTTCTGTATTACCTTGGGTGACACCTTTCCACACAAACTATAAACTCTCTCTTACTAATTATGACAGCTACCAGCAGAGCTATGTGATCTACCCTGAAGCTAAGTTCAATTCTTCCCTCACATACTAGCTGTGACCCTGGTCAAGTCACTTAACCTTGAAGCCTCAATTTCCTCATCTGCAAAATGGGGATAATAGTAACAAGGTTGTTGTGAGGATCAAATGACATATATTAAGTGCAAACTTCAAACCACTGTGTAAGTGCTATTATTATACTTTCGTTTTAGCATAATTTTGTATTGTTATTTTATATATTATAATCAATACATTATTATATAATAGACATAAACACTATAATATAATTCTATATTAATAGATCTATTTATATTTGATAATAATAAATATAATATTATAATTCTTTAATTTTAATTATTAATGAAATTATCTTCTCCCTAGTGGATAGGATAGGAATAGGAATTGGACCTATGACTTCACTGGAACAGGTAACCCTTAGATGAAGAAACTCCCTCTATAAATGCAAATCATGTCATTTGAGATGAGTTTTAAAGGAAATGGAGGGTTTTAAGAAACAGAAGTGATTAGGATATGCTGAGGGACATGGGGGGAAAATCAATGCAAAGGCACAGAGGAGAGAAATTGAGAAACAATGAGAAGACTAGTTTGTCTTTAGGTTATGGAAAGGAGAACAATGTATGTAATAAGGCAGGGACCAAATTGTAAAATACTTTAAATACTAAATAAATTTTATAAATAAATAATAAATAAAACTTTTAATACTAAATAAAGTCCTCCTAGAGGCAATAGGAAGTTAGTGAGGTCTATTGAGTAGGGAAGTAATGTAGTCAGAAGAGTGCTTTGGGTAACTGGGGATGGGGGACAGAAGTCTTCTCCGATGTGGAGGAAAGGAAAAGTGACTCTCTTTTCCCTAGGGAAAAAATTATACACAGACTGGTTTAGTGGAAAGTTGCCAAAAACACTCTTGACACTTTTTCTCTCATCTTCTAGGAGGAAAAGTGGGCTACTTAAACCTTCCTGAGTTACAGACAATGACAAGACATTATTTATCATCTGTTATGTCATAGTAATATATGTCAGTTAACATTCTTTCAAAAAGAATACCTTTAGATTCTGCAATCCACTATGGTGGATTATAGGAAGGGGGTCAATACAAGTCAACAATATAACATAGCAGTCAAAGAAGCTAATGTAGTCTTGGCTTACATTTTGAGAAGAATAGTATCCCAAATGACAGAGGTGTTAGAACCAATGTTCTCTGCTCTTATCAAACTGCAACTAGAGGTATATGGTCAGTGATGGGGAGGACACTGACAAGCTGTAGAGTGTTTCAAAATATGATGACTGAGATGTCTAAGGTATTGGAAACCATGATATCTAAAGATAGATTAAAAGAATTAAGAATGTTTAATCTAAAGAAGAGATTAATTTAAAGAAGGCTATGATAGCTGTTATCAAATATGTGAAAACCTCCCATGTGAAAAGACAGATTTAATTTTTATCACTTGTCCCAAAGAACAGCACTATGAATACAGGGTAAATATTATATTGCAGGAGATTTGCATTCAATACAAGGGGAAAAATTCATAATAACGTTGTCCCAAAATGGAAATTGCTGTTTCAGGAATTAGCGGGTTCTTCATCCTTCTGGGGGGAAAGGGGAAGTTTTCATTCAAAGGTTGATTGAAACTTTTTAGGGGTGTTGTGAAGGGATTTTTGGTCAGGGAAGCATGAACTTCTAGATATCATTGGAGGATCCTTCAACCTTGAGATTCTCTGATTTGACAAAACGTCTCTATACGATAAATTTTTGGCAAAGCAAGGTTAGCTGACAGATTATTTCCAGCTGGTTGAATTGTAGGTGTCTGATTTTCCTCTTGGAAGGACAGATAAAAGCATAATGGTTCATACACGCTTATTAATTATTTACACAAGCAACACTTACCACCCCACAATTGTATGATCTAAATCTTCCCCTGGTGCAATTAATTAAAAAAGTAAGATCAAAGTCACATATTCTTTTTGATGTCCTATTTATATAACTTCTTTCGAACATATTGCCTTCTCTGTCAGAAGAGAATAATCATAACGGCATGTGCCTTGTGAAAAAGAAATATATATAGTATGTATAAATGCATGACCATATATATATATATATATATATATGTGTGTGTGTGTGTGTGTGTGTGTGTGTGTGTGTGTGTGTGTATGTATGTATATAATTGTTATAAGTTTTTTTTTAACTATCTTTGTCTCTCTGTCTGTCTGTCTCTGTCTCTCACAATATCCTGCAATCGTACAATCTCAGAGTTTAAAGGGAATTGAGAGGTTATTCAGTCTCATACCTAAACAGGGATATCCTCTCCAATATGTCTAGCAATGGGTCACCCAACGTACAATTAGAGATCTCAAGCGAAAAAGAATTCACTTCTTCCTGAGGTGGTTGCCTCTCTCCACTTTTCAATGTTTTCATTTGTTATAATGTTTTCCCTTATAGTCAATGGAAATCTATCTCTGTTCACCTCTCTTCACTTGTCTTTAGCCAAATATCATCAATCTATTATTTCTTCCTCATAACTGTCCTCCAAATGCCTGAAACCAACTCGAATGGATCCCTGGCCACACTAACACCGCCCCCCTGAGTTTCCTCAACCCATCTCCATATGACACAGCCTTCAGTGCTCTAGACATTCTCATCTCTCTGCTCTTCATGGCCTATAATTATCAATGAGTGTCCTACAAATATGGGACACAGAGTCTGACTTGGGCAGAGCCCTGCAATAATATTAGCTCCGTGTTTTGGGGTGCCATGTCCCTCAATTCCTGATGAGAAAGTACTAATTTTCTAACATTTTTATACTCCTGAAAATAGATTCTTCCATGACAGGCCTCTTCTGGAGGGAGATAGAGGCGATTGAAGGCTATACCAATAAAGCTCGAAGTCTTAAGGTGCTAGCAAGCTAAAAGGATGTTGAGAATTCACAAACTGACAGTCATTCGGCCAATAAGTTCTTATCAATCACTTACTAGGCACCAAACAAGGCAACTACATGGCACTGCAGGTAGAGTACTGGGCCTGGAGTCAGGAAGACCTGAGTTCAAATCTGGCCTCAGAAACTTACCATTTGTGTGACCCTGGACAAGTCGCTTAACCCTGTTTGCCTCAGTTTCCTCATCTGTAAAATGAGCTGGAGAAGGAAATGGCAAACTACTCCAATATCTTTACCAAGAAAACCCCAAATAGGGTCACAAGAATAAAACACGACCAAAATGACTGAACAACAATGAAAAGGTACCAGGCATTGTGCTAAGCACTAAGGATACATAAACAGTCAAAAAATAGTTCCTGCCCTGGAGGATCTCAATCTAATCTCACTCATATTATGTAAACAGCCCCATACAAATAAGCTATGTGTCTGCTAGCTAAGGATCAGCCTAATCAATTCATAGAGATTCATCAGCAGGAGAATGACCACTAAGTAATTTTTTTTTCCCATCAGAGAAGATATCAAGCCAAAATGTATTAAGCTTCTACTATTCGTCAGGCACTATGCTAAGTTCTAGGATTCAAAGAAAGACTGAAACAGTCCCTATTCTTAAGGAACTTATAGTCTAATGAGTTATGAAAAACTTCTCCAAATATACAGAGGGGCTATAATCGGTGCTTTGAGTAGCACTCAAAATGAAATCAGGGATTGCATCGAAGTGAGGAGAAATCAACTTGAACACTCAACGGCATAAAAGAATTCATCAAAGGGTACCATGCAATCTGGATGGTAGGAAAAATATGAGAATCAGGAGGGCACTTAGAGGTCATCTTATAGTTGTGAAGTTAGTGACTAGCCCAAAGTCACCCAGCAATTAAGGCTCAGGTGATACACACCCACCCCAGTCCTCTGACTGTTCCAGTGTTCTTTCTGTTGCTCAGTATTCAGAACATTTAGTGACTGCATATGTAGGAACTTCAGATTTTAATTTTTTTTTTTTATCACAAGCTACTGAACTACCTGCTTCTCTAGTTCCTGGGTCACTTACCAGCAGTCTATTTCCAGAGTGTTTGTGGGGAAGGGGAAGAAAGATTTAGGCAAAGCAATGTGCCCACGGGTTGAATAAAAAACATAATGTAACTAATTTCCTGTGTTACCCTTTTTTTATATGTCATTGAATGGCAGAGATCATTGGGTTGCTCAGAGAAAAGTGAAAACAAACAAATAAACAACAGAAAAACGTAAAAAATATCTCCACAGACCATGTAGCTGTTAGGGATCAACCAATCCTCCAGGAGCTATAAAACCTTAACAACTGAGTAACATATATTTACATGGTTCTTGTCCTTAGATCAGCTTAATGCACTTCCCAATTCACTGTATAACCCCTAGAAAAGTGGAAAACTGATGTAAACCACCAAGCATGTTAGAGATTTGCACCCATGCCGAGCGTCAAAAGGAGATGTAATGGAATTGGTGTTTGGTTAGTATGAGATCAGGGCTGAACCCCATGAAGTCACACCAATTTTCCAGTTTCTACAAACAACCCCAAATTGATTAATAACAGCTCACATTTCCATAGTTATTTCAAGCTTTGAAAGCACTTATTAAAGCTCTGTTGTGTATAAGACACTCCTAAGCCAAAGACTTAAAACAGACAGAAGCTTTATGCCTGTATGTCCTGAATAATTTCAATCAATAAACATTTCTTAAGAACCTACTATCAAGCACTGTGCTAAGTGCTGGGGATACAAAAGGAGACAAAACACAGGCCTTGTCCTCAAGAAGCTTACAATCTAATGAGGGAGCCAACACGCTGACAAATATACACAAAGCAAGGATAAATAGGAAATATTTCACAGAAACAAAGCACTAGAATTAAGAGAGGTTGGGGAAGGCTTCCAGTAAAAAATGGGATTCTAGCTGGAACTTTCAAAAAAAAGTCAAGGAGGTCAGTAGTCAAAGTGGAGGACAGAAAGTGCCCCAGGCATAGGAAAGAGCCAGAAAAAATGCCTGGAGTGGAGAGATGGAGAGTCTTGTTTGTGAAACAGCCAGGAGACCAGTGCCACTAGTTTTTGAGGAGTCTGTATTGGGGAGTAAGGTATAAAAAGATGGGGAAGGTAGGAGGGGCCTAGGCTGTAAAGGGCTTTGAATGCCAAATAGAGCAATTTGTATTTGATCCTGGAGTACTGGAGTTTAGTGAGTGGGGGCAGGGAGAGCAGAGGGGATGATGGCATGATCTGACCAGTGCTTTAGGAAAAACACTTTAGTGGTTGAATAGGGGATGACCTGGAGTGGGGAGAAACTCAAAGCTGCAGACTCTCCCAGCAGGTTATTGCAATAATCCAGACATGATGTTATAAAGGCCTGCACTAGAGGAATGGCAGTAGCAGAGGAGAGAAGGAGGGGATATAAGAGAAATGAAATTTGGATAATAGGGGTGAGAGATAATGAGGAATCCTGAATGACTCCTCAGGTGTAAGCCTAGGGGGCTGAAAAGATGGTGTTGCCCTCTACAATAAAAGGGAAAGTAGGAGATGGGGAGAGGTTAAGTAGAAAGTTAATAAGTTCAGTTTTTGAATATATTGAGTTCAGCAGGCACTAGACGTGATGAATATCATATAATATTATATACACAAATCCTATGCATTATATTTTTCATTTTATTATTTTAATTTTCTGAGTAATAAGTTTTTTAAATTAAACTCTTCCTTCCACTAACGCCCTTTATAAATAAGCAATTTTTTAAAAAGCAAATCCCTGACTATATATCTACATAGTCAAAATGAATTCTCACATTAGCCATGACTGATATCTAAGATATCTAAAGATAACATATTTAAGTTGTCTAAAGATAGGTATTCAAGATATTTAGAAGAGGGGAGAGTGTAAAATATTTGGGGAAAATTTCAAACATTATTATCACCAGAAAAGGTAAACAAGAAAATATCAATAACTACTGACCAACCTAACTACCTTCCCATGGCTACTTACAAATTCTTTATGAGAACAATGTAAATACATATGAAGATACAAATAGGTATAACTTATGCTTAGATGAAGGTATAAAAAGGAATAAACAAGCTTATCTAATAATATGCTAAAGTAACCCATATCTCTAAAGTCCTATAAATGATTAAAAAGCTTAAAGAATGCAATTGCCCAGTGTTTATTGAATTTATAAAACTCTTTGAGTTGGTAGAATAAAATGTTATCTTCAATGCCCTCCTCCCACAAGGCATCTTCCATTCATATGTCAAAATCATATAATTCCAAAAGAGACGTAAGATGGGAGACAACTTTGTTGATATATTATTCATTATTAATATCAAGAGAATCATAAAGCTGAGAGATGAGCTCAGCTAAGCTGTTTGCCACAAACATACAAGATATCTAATAAAGAATACAAAAGGAAGAGTAATTATCTATAGATAATAAAGTTATTCAGAATGCATCATTCTGATTTCATTAAATCCTGAGACACTGAAGAGTCTCTTAAGTGAGATACATAATCGCTCAAAAGAATTCAACTTAACTACTCACATAGAAAAACCAAGTGCATGAAGGTATCGTGTATTGACTGTATTAAGTGTAGATGAGATTAGATGATATACAGTTGAGTGTAATGAGATTAGATGATATACAGTTGATATACAGTTGAGTGAAGAAACCACAAAGTTGGTCCATAGGCACATCTATCTTGGACTGACATTGCAGATGAATAATGAACTGAACCCAGGATTAAGTGGAAGAGAAGAACAGACTGGGTTGCCTTTTTGAAATTGTGCAGTGCTTTTCATGTTCACAAGCTTCTCCCTGAAACAAAGGCCCATATTTGTAACATCAATATTCTTTGAGTGATGCTGTTTTAAGTGATGTTTGGCTTTCATGCAATACCACAGTATCCAAAGAGTGAAAGTTGTAGGTTGCCCAAAAAGCAATAGGGAAATTGAATATGGTGTGAGTAGGCTGCCACATTAATTAAGGAAGAGTTCTGCTAGAGAAAATAAATAGAGACAGAAAGATATAGATAGATAGATACATACATACATGATAGATAGATACATAATACATAGATAGATGCATGATAGATAGATGAGAGAGAGAGAGTGAGAGAATTGATAGATGATACAATGTTTAGTGCTGACTATATATGAAAGGGAAACTCAGTGGTACAATGGACAGAGCACTGGGACTTGAGTTAAAATCTAGCTTCAGATACTTACTAGCTGTGTGACTCTGGGTAAGTCACCTAATCCTGTTTGCCTCCATTTCCTCATCTGTAAAATGGGGAATTATCTGTAATAATAGCACTTACCTCACACTGTGTCATGAGGATCAAATCAGCTCATAATTGTAAAGTGTTTAGCCCAGTGTCTGGAACAATGGAAGCATTTAATAAATTAGCTATTATTATTATTGTATTATGAAAAACTATACTATGCTTGATTTACAAAGATTTACAAAGACAAATAAGCAGAATAGGCCCTATCCTCAAGGAATTTACATTCTAATGGAGGTGAGAAGAGGGGGAAAGATAACAAGGAAGAGGGGCTGGGAAGGGAATAGAGCTGTTGCTGCTAGAGATAGAACTGGTAGATGGGTCAAGTGCCCCCCTGACCCTCAGAAATACCAATGCTGGAGTCAAAGCCCTGGTTCCTATCCTAGTTACAGCTCCCTCACACAAGTCTGGTATGGGGAGTGGTAAAAGTCAAGGCAGAAATATCAGCTGAGGAGAGGCTATTGCAACAGTTTATTTCCTCCCTTACTTATTTCACCCCATTTTAGATTGGGGATTTGTGCCTGTTCCTGTGACTTCATTGGTACAGGAAACTCCCCATGAAGAAAACCCCCTTTACCAATGCAGATCAGCACCTGCTCAGCAAAGTCTGCCTGGGGCCCTGAGAGGGCCTTTGCCCATGGTCTCACAAGGTGAGACTTGTCTCAAAGGTGAGACTCGAACCCGTGATTTCCTGACTCCAAGGACTTTCCACCCTTTGCATTCCAACTCCATCCCTCTCTCATTACTTATTCCAAGGAGTGCTGAAATCTCTTGTGCCACAATCCAGTGCATGCTGGGTGTAGTTAGTCTCTGAGACAAATAGCTCAGAATAGATGGATAGTGAATTTTAGACTCTTGGCTGGCCCAAACCACCAGCTTAGTCAGGTTATATCCCTACATTGTACTGGAAAGAAAAAAAGGAAAGGGAACTTACAACTTGTCTAGCAACTTAACTTGCAACCTGTTCTTCCTAGAGCCCAGTTATTTAAAGCTGTTCAAAGATGTTTCTTCCCCCAGTTAGAAATGGAAAGCAAGACATTCACCAGCAAAACCAATGCTGTTTGTGAATGACATTGATCTTGTCCCTTCAATCCTGACCTGATTATGGTTCTTGTCTGTGAGAAGTTAAAAGCAAGACATCTATCACCGGCTTTAGTCATCTCAGCAACAAGGGCAATTTGGAGTTTACTTGGTAGATCTTTATCACCTTCCCCAGGCTGGCAGATTCTCTCTTGTGTTTGATGGAGGAGGGTAGAATTCCCTGTAGATGACTCATTAAGCCACTTGCAAATATTACTAACCATTGGGGACTGAAGGTTTCTGCTCAACAAGGAGTGTCTCCTGGCATCCTCAGGGAGGGCACAGTACTTGATTTTGTACATCCATTTGTGGACTGACTTGAACAATTGGCATATTAACCCTTCATAGATATGTAATGGATGGAGTGTTTTTACTTCCCAGAACCTTGTTGATTGATCAATTACATTGCTATAGCCCTCTACAGTTACAGAGAACACTATACCTCCCTCCATGTAATTTGATGCTCCCCCAAACCCTATAAGATAAGTAGGACTTGTATTATCATGAAACTGGAAAGGGTGTTCAAATCTTAGTCTTGGCTATGACCTTGGCTAGTCACTTTACCAATCTAGGTCTCAGGTCCTTCATATATAAAACGAAGGGGTTGAACTGAACCTCTGAAGCCCTCTCCAACTCAAAGTCTGTGATTTATCTCCAGTGAAGATATTAAGGTTCAGAGGGTTTAAGCAATTCTGAAGTAGAAGAGGCAGGGTTTGACCCATCATCCTTTGACCTCAAGTTAACTGTTCTTTCCACTGAATAAAACTGCCTCTCAATGTTGTTCAAAAGCCCCCCCCCCCCGGCTTGTGGGCTTATTGTAGAGGTACAGCACCAGTGCCCAGCTAATCTCTGACCAGCTAAGCTGCTTCCCCTGTCCACCTAATTTAAGCCCTGAAATTTCAGGACTCTGCCTTTGCTGGCAGTTGTATAAACCATGGGTTAACAAAAGCAAGAAGATTACATGTGTAAAGCTTTATCCATTTATCCCTTCAGCTGATTTATTCTAATTCTTTTTCATTTCTTAAGGATACCGAGGGACACCAAGAATAGCCCAAAGCATGTTACTCCAACACAATTCATTTGTGTAGCCACAGTGACATATACATCCTGGATAAGATGATCCACTAACATAAAAATAGATACATCCCATCATAAAGATAATATTTGTAAAAGCAGAAATGGGAAGCACAAAATACCAGGTGGTTAAAAATAATAAATAATTAAGAATGGTTTACTACCTGGTATGCTCCCCTGCAAGTTTCATAAGGAAGAATCATATTTCATAATAATTGGAGACCTCGAAACTTCAAATCAGAGTTAATTTCTCCTTTCCCAGGATTGCCCCCATCCCATTTCAGCCCAGAGGAAAAAAGGCTCCATGCTTAATTTAAAGGGCTTCTCGAGCCAAAGTAACCGCTTTCAAAAATCAAATGGGTTTGTTTCTATGCCAATTACCCCACTTTTAGGAAAAGGCTTCAGTGGAGGAACCCCCTTGAGCAATCTTGCAATCTTTTTCTATACAGCCTTAATTTGTTTTAAAATAATAGTTAGTCATTCTCAAGGGTTTTAAGGCTTACCCAGCCCTTACTACACAACAACCTAGTGGAGTCAGAAGTGTTCAAATAGCCAGCTATCAACCACATCCAAAGGCCCATCTCTCCCTGCCCCAGATATCTCCATTGCTTAGGGCTTAACTATCAATCAAATATTGATCTGTAGCAATTATCTCTCAATTTAATGTAAATAAACTTACCCAACTTCTCTTTAAATGTGTATCTTGTGATTCCTCTCACAAATGTCTTTTCTTTCATTAAAACTCAAAAATGCTTTTTTTTTCCTGAATGTTTGCCTACCCCACTATTATTATTCAGGATTTATAATCTTTTTTTTTTTCATTTAAGAGAAAGAGAAAAAGGGGGATCTTAGTAAGCTGTAAGAGACAGAAGAAAGATCTCCTTTACAATCAGAGAAACTAGATTCAAATCTCAGCTCCACCTAAGCAGAGTGCCATGGAGAACTCACCTGAGCCTCAGTTTCCCATCTATAAAACAAAAGAATAGGACTATATGACCTCTAGGGCCATTCTGAGATCTTGTTCTATGATCCTCTGTTCAGTATCCAGAAGTCCTAATATCCACAGACACTGTTGGGCAACTCCTCTATTTATATTTTTATTTTTAATGTATTCATTTTATTTATTTTTATAATTTATAATTTTAGAGAGACACCTGGAGCACTGAAAGCTAAAGTGACTTGACCATGATCATATAGACAGTTATGGAACTTGAACTCAGGACTGACTGCAAAAACAGACCTCTATGCACTGAAAAGTCAGAGAACTTGACTCTAAACCCTGAATCTGGCACTTATTACTTGTGTGACATTAAACAAGTCACATAGCCAAGATTCAGTTTCCTCACCTGTAAAATAAGGGAGTCGAACAAGGCTTCCTCCGAAGTCACTTCCAGTTCTAAATCTACAATGCTGCGTGTGGTTCTTTCAACATGATTGAAATGGAAGTTTTATATAGCATACAAAAATGTCCACAAGATCAGTGATTGGGTCAAAATGTAATTGTCTTCCCAGTTTTGGGGATAAGAATGCACTATTTAACAAAAACTGCTGGGAAAATTAGAATATAGCATGGCAGAAACTGGGCATAGACCATTATCTAACACCATATACCAAAATCAATTCTAAAGGGGTGCATGATCTAGGTATAAAGGATGATACTGTAAGCAATCTGGGAAAGCAAGGAATAGTTTACCTGTCAGGTTTGTGGAGAGGGAAAGACTTTAGGACCAAACAAGAATTAGAGAGCATTATAAAATGCAAAATGGATAATTTTGATTACATTAAATTGAAAAGGTTCTGTACAAACAAAACCAATGTAACCAAGATCAAGAGGGAGGTGGGAAATTGGGAAAGAATTTTACAACCTATGTCTCTGATAAAGGACTCATTTCTAAAATATACAGAGAATTGAGTCAAATGTTTAAGAATACAAGTCACTCCCTAATTGATAAATGGTCAAAGGATATGAACAGGCAGTTTTCAGAGAAAGAAACTAAAGATATCTATAAGCATATGAAGAAATGCTCTAAATCACTATTGATTATAGAAATGCAAATCAAAACAATTCTGAGGTATCACATCTCTCCAGTCAGATTGGCTAAGATGACAAAACAGGAAAATGATAAATGCTGGAGAGGATGTGGGCAAATTGGAACACTAATGCATTGCTGATGGAGTTGTGAACTTATCCAACCATTCTGGAGAGCAATCTGGAATTATGCCCAAAGGGCTATATATAATTCCATACCCTTTGACCCAGCAATACCACTTCTAGGGTTATATCCCAAAGAGATCATAGAAGTGGGAGGAAGACCCATATGTACAAAAATATTTATAGCAGCTCTTTTCATGGTTGCAAAGAATTGGAAACTGAAGGGGTGCCCATCAATTGGGGAATGGCTAAACAAGTTGTGGTATATTCATGTAATGGAATATTATTGTGCTATAAGAAATGAGGAGGAGACGGTTTTCATATTTACCTGGAGAGGCTTATACAAACTGATGCTGAGTGAAGAAGAGTAGAACCAGGAGAAATTTGTATACAATCACAGACACAACATATGTGTGATGACCAACTATGACAGACTGGACTCTTCTCAGCAATGCAGTGATATAAGTCAATCTCGAAAGACTCATGAAGGAGAGAGATTCGACATCCAGAGAAATAACTAGAAAGAACGGAGCTTGAATCCTGATGGAAGCAAACTAATTGATCTTTTTTCTTTTCATTGTTTGGTTTATTTCTTCTTTACCATTTTTCATCCCACCTAGTACAAGACACCTTTGTAACTTGACTAATGTCTAATGTGAAAGTATTTGCAGATCCTATACTGGACTATATGCTGTCATGCGGGGTGGGGAGAGGGAGGGAAAGGAAATTTGAAACTCAAGGAACTATGGAATTGAATCTTGTTAACTAAAAATAACCAAATAAATTAATTTAAAAATGTAATTGTCTTGGATTTTTTTCCCTTTTCTTTTTCCCCTATAAAACATATTTTTAACATTTCTCTAATGCTTCATTTCCTCATCTGTAAAATAAGAAACTTGACTTGGTTGATACCTGGAATCGTTATCACTTCTAATTCCTAGACTCCTTGGAAACTTCTGTGTATCCCATGCTTAAAACCTACAGAAATGACTGTAACATCCAAGAATGCAAGTGGCAGAGAGATTTGAGGACAAATTATGCCACACTTGCCTGCTATGTATGTACAGCAGTAGACCAGACCATCATTTAATAGCTTTTATTTCACTTCAATGCATGTCCACCTATTCTGCAGATCAAAATTGTTACCTGATTATAATTTGCTTTATTTTTTCTACCTGCAAATTGCATATTGCTCCAACTGTAGATTGCACTATTTCCTCCCTTACACTTAGCTTATATGAGTAAATACTTTAAATGTCATTATTTTTCATTATATTCCTAAATATCCTTTTCCTTCCAAAGAGAATTATTTAAGGAGAGAAGCTTATATTGTAATCATAAATGGACAATTCATTTACCTTCTTTAACTCTCAGGTTCCTCGTGGAAATAATAATAATCTCACCCCTTTAATTCAATTTAACAAGCATTTATGAAGGTCCTACTATGTGCTAGGCATTTTGCCAGACTCTGAAATATGAAGAATAAAAAGAGGCAAAACAGTCCCTATCTTTGACAAGTTTACATTGTCATAGGGGAAAATAAGAAAATTTAAAATATATGCATAGTAAATAAAAAACAGTTTGGAAAGGGCTTGTGTATACTGTTAAATAGATATCTAACACACTTCTAACTTTTTTTCTTTCTTTTTTTTGGAGAGGGGAAAGCAGGGCAATTGGGGTTAAGTGACTTGCCCAAGGTCACATGGCTAGTAAGTGTTAAGTGTCTGGGGTCAGATTTGAAGTCAAATCCTCCTGACTCCAGGGCCAGTGCTGTATTCACTACACTACCTAGCCATCCCCACACTTCTAACTTTAATTTCCATTAACATTTTGTCCATCACCTTCTTAAATCTAAACAATCATCAACAACAACAAAAAACAATTTCTGAGGTAAATTGCTCAAACTGAACATTTCACCGTTAGTTCTATTCAAGCTGTCTCCAGCACACCAGGGTGAGGGTAGTGTGCAAAATAGGAGAACACTCATAACTAGGGGATCAGGAAAGGTTTCATTCAGGCAGGGCTGTCACTTGAGCAGAGCCTTTAAGAGAGGAGGCATTCTAAGCAGCAAAGGTGAGGAAGGAGAGTGTTGCCGACATGAGGTACAGACTAGGCAAAGACAGTCATCTGTAACTTAGAATTTTAGAGATAACCTTATAGCATAGTAGTATTCCCTCACAATCATATACCACAGCTTATTCAGCCATTCTCCAATTGATGGGGATGCCCACAACTTTCAATTCTTTGCCACCACAAAGAGCTGCTATAAATATTTTAAAACAGAGAGGTTTTTTTTTCTTTTTCCTTAATCATCTTGGGAAACAGACCTAATAGTGGTTTTACTGTGTCAAAGGGTATAGGCAGTTTAATAGCTCTTTCAGCATAATTCCAGATTGCTCTCCAAAATGGTTGGACCAGTTCACAGTTCCACCTACAGTGAATTAATGTCCTGATTCTTACACATCCTCTCCAACATTTGTCACTTTCCCCTCAATCATTTTAGCCAATCTGATGGGTATAAAAATGATAGCTCTAGGTTGTTTTAATTTGCATTTCTCTAATCAATAATGATTTAGATCGATTTTTTTCATGTGACTATAAATTGTTTTGATTTAAGTGATTATTGTGTACCAGGTACCATGCTAAATACTGGGGATAAAAAAACCAATCCTCCGGTACCTTCTAATGGGGTAATGGACAGAGATGATACACAAAGAACTGTGTACAAACAAGATATATGCAGTGTAAATGAGAAGGGAGATGCTATTAACTGGGTGGTTGAGGGGAGGGTATTAGGACCAGAAAAGGTCTTTTTGTAGCATGTGGGAGATGATACTCAAAGAAAGATAGGAAAACCAGGAGGAAGAGATGAGGAGAGAGGGCATTCCAGACCTAAAAGAGTGCCAGGAGATGGAGCACAGTGGATGGAGATCAGCAAGGAGGCCAAGGCTATTGAATCATAAAGTGTATGGAAGGGAGTAAAATAGAAGAAGACTGGGAAGGTCTTTTTAGCCAATCTGATGGGTATAAAAATGATAGCTCTAGGTTGTTTTAATTTGCATTTCTCTAATCAATAATGATTTAGATTGAAGGGGCCAGTTTGTGCAGGACATCAAATGCCTACTGAAAAATTTCAAACCTAATCCTAGAGATAATTGTGAGCCATGGTAGTTTTTTGAGTTGATGGTAACATGGTCACCCCTGCACTTTAGAAAGTTCATTTTAGCAATCATAATTACAAATGGCTCAAGTAAATGTCAGTTATTATTATCAATAGTAATAGTAATGAAGTAGATGAAGATTTGCTCAAAATTCTGCCACTTAAGACCTATGGGCAAGTCACTTTCACATTTCTTGGCCTCAGTTGCCCACCAGAAAACTAGGGGATTGGTCCAGATGATTTACGGACCATTGAGGCCCATACCATCTCTTTGTCTATGATACAATGATTAATAACTCAAATATTCAAATAAATCTGTTATCTCATTGATTTGGGTGGATTTGGATGGTTCCAGGAGCCAAAATGGCGAAGTAAGCTCTAAATCGCTGTAGCTCTCCCATACTCACCTCCAAAGAGCCATAAAATAGCACCCCAAAACAAATTCTGGAACAGCAGAAACAACAAACGGTGGGGTGAAACAAACTTTGAGGTCAGATGGAGCAAAATCTATTATGCTTCACCTGAAGTAAAAAATAGCAGAAGTAGCAATCCTGATCTCAGACAGAGTGAAAGCAAAAATAGACCTAATTAAAAGAGATAAATGAAATCACATCCTGCTAAAACCTATCATAGACACTGAAGCAATATCAGTGGTTCGGGTGTTCCTTCCAGTGATGCAAAATGCAACCCATCCATAACTGACACTTCTGTATGACTCATATAGGTCTTCTCATAAGTTTACCATGATAGTTCAACCACCTAATGTGCTGGAGATGGTCCTTACCTTCTCCTGACATCACCAGAACACCAGGAGAAGAGTAGAACTATATAGCTACCATCCCATACCCTCATCATATGAGAAGCCTTTTTTTTTTCTATCACATATTTCCCTATTAATGTCTTTTACTCTTCTTCAAAGATTCTCTTTTAGTTATATATTGCAGCCTGTCCACACTCACCATTGTGCCTCCTCATTGCTGATTGTGTGATATCCATTTTTATTTCTTTTTGTTCATTTCATAATTCTTCTATCCCATATCTCCTAGTCATAAAAGCACATTGGTAGGATAATGATATTTAAAAAGTTGGCCTTTGTTTCTGGAATAAGTCTAGGATCCTTAAAGCTGAATTTTGCAGTTTCTCAAAGGAAATCCAGTCTGTTCCCCTCCTGCTTAATTCTGGAACCAATTAAGTATCCATTTGTACTGTAGGTTCCAGATATATAGATATATACCAATGGGCAAGTTCTATAAATTGTCTAACTATGTTATAATCTGAGTAACAGACATTCTTCAGCCATTTTTTCCTCTGTAAACTATCAGGCTAAACTGTCCTAAGCATTTAGAGATCTCTTCCAGGAGATTTTCAACGGTCTAGAGCTTGATACAATCAGCATTGTAATTTATAAACAAGAACTTCCAGGAAATCTCCCTTGCTTCGGGAATCCTCCTTCAACTTGAACTTTGCTGTGTATCTTCTCCATCTGAGTGGCAAAAATCTTTGGCAAACACATCTTGTTTTATGTCTCATCTGAGGTTTGTGATCAGAACATACTTGAACAGTATTATTTTCATTGTTCTATGTTTCAAGAAATCTTAAATTACTTAGATGTATGATTAGTAGACATTTTTAAAAAAAGAATCCTAATAGTATTTTAATCTAGGGAATTAACAAATGATAAGCTTGGTGAGATCTTGTATTTTTGACATCTTTCAGTTAATTTTGTGATGGTAAAAGCTTACCTATTTCCCTATTAAAACCTGCATCAAGAATACCCTCAGTGCAAGTGTATACGACCCTCATTAAAGTTTTGTATGGGTGGAAAAGAAGATATTGATAGATAGATAGATAGATAGATAGATAGATAGATAGATAGACATTATCTTTCTTATTTTCCCCCATATTTTTAATATCCTATCCTCCTTTTGATGCCATATTAATTGATCCCTTATGCCCTCACAACTGGGTCACCTCCCATATACACCTTTACAATATGCATATGGTCTAACCCAGGAATAGGAACCTACAGCCTTGAGGCCATATATGACATTCTAGGTCCTCAAGTGTGACTTTTGACTGAGTCCAAGTTTTATGGAACAAATCCTTCTATTAAGAGGATTTGTTCTGTGAAGTTTGGATTCACTCAAAGGGTCATACTTGAGAACCTAGAGGGCCACATGTGGCCTTAAGGCCACAGGTTCCCCACTCCTACTCTAATCCAACTGCTTTGTTCTTTATTCTTTTTAGTGTCCTTTCTGCCTCCTCTTTTAGTACATTTGTAGCTATCAAATAGGAGCCCAAGTATAGTGGCTCTTCTGTCCTTTTTGAGTAAAATATGTTTTTTAATTAAAATCCTTGCAGATCTTTTCCATTTTTCTTCTGTTTGTTGTCCTCCTTCCATTTTCATCCTCAAATGTCCTCAAGGTAACTTTGCTTAATTGGGTCTTTCATCTCTCTACTACATCTCTTTGTTTCATGAGGTAATACAGTTCATAATCTTCTATCATCCTTATTCATAAGATTTTACAAATCAGTATATATAGCTAGTTACCAATTAGTCCAAAAAATGAATCCCATAAAGTAGTCACATTATTCAAATTTGAACTTCTACTAGGCTGGAACCAATTAACATATTTTGCATAGTCATAATTTCAAATAGTATGAATTCAAATATGTGCTAACTCTTCATTATCTGAATTAATCAGGATTTAGCTGTATTCTAAATCATCATGTCTTTGGCTACCATCTCCCTTCACTTGGCAAGTAAGTTAAGTGTTTGTTACCTAAACACTAGAGTAATTTTCAGTTCAGTTACACTTATCCCTAAAATCATTGTAATGGGTGTTAGTGACTCAAACAATAACAGCATTTTAAACTACCTACTATGTGTTAGGCACTGTACTAAGGGGTTATGTATACAAAGACAAAAAAGAAATATGGTACTAGACTTGCACAGTCATTTGCCAGACCATGCTAGACTGAGGCCATAGGGGTTGGCAACCTTCCCCAATCTCTGTATTTAATTGGCCTTACTGTTTGCCCTGGGTTTATTGCTCTGGAGTCTTGTCAATAGTCATACTAGGTTCCCAGAATTTCAATTCCAACCCCATCTCAGATTCCTAAGGAACATTTCTCTTTCTCTTTTTAATGCTATGTCCTCCCTAGCAGGGAGAGGAAGGGAGTAAATAAATAAATAAAATAAAGGGAACTTGAGTCCAATGAAATAGTTTTCTTGTCAACACAGAAAAGCAGAAAATAATTCTAGAATGACTATAACTAGTAAAGATAGTAATACTCAAGCTTCACAGGGATATTTGCAAAAGGGTTGCTCATTATATATTTTTCATTTTAGCTCCACTGAGGACAGCCTTATTGATGCCAAATGGGGTCTTTTTTCCCTAGTTCTCTCTCCATAGGTGATGCTCTCCCAGCCATTACCCCCTGACTCTGCTCCTGCCACCATCACTGCTGCACTTGATCTAGAAGCCAATGCCTTACTCCTCAGATACTCAGGAAGGAAATCCATGAACCAAAGGGAAGAAGACACAAACAGCAGACCACATCCCAGGCTCAGGGATGCCTAGGAGGCCATGAGCTCACAGGGCCTAGGAAATCAAGGGGAATGCCATAAAATATTAAAGTCTATTATTACTACTGCTAATAATATAATTACCTTTGGGATAGTAACGCCCAATATTGTTCATAATCATAATTACTATTGGGATAATAATGCTAATTATTGCCAATAATCATAGTATGTTTACTACTGATATAGTAATGTCCATTTTTTGCCAATAATCATAGTAAAGAATTTAGATGGAGCTAAGAGGGTCTCATTCTTATACATTAAGTTGTGAATGACTCTCTGTGATCCCATGAATCATAAGTCATTCTATCCTCTACTATCTCTAAAAAACTGTCCAAGTTCATGTTCATTGCTTCCATGGCCCTCTCTATCCATCTCATCCTCTGCCATCTGCTTTTCCCTTTGCCTTCAATCTTTCCCAACATCAGGTTCTTTTCCAATGAGCCCTTTTTTTCTCATTATGTGATCAAAGTATTTAAGCATCAGCTTAAGCCTAACAGGGAGGAAAAAACCTATGAGGTGGGGAATTGTCCCTTTATCATATCCATGAACTTCTGGTGCAGCAACCAATTAATGGTGTCATCATGGTCTATAGGAAGCAGAGGATGCTGGCTCCTGTTCTAAAGTATATGAAGAAGAGGGTGAGGTAAGGAAAGAGAGAAAAGAGGAAGGGAGAAAGGCCTCTTCATTATATTTCCCTGGGAACATGTTGTATAATAGAATAAATTATAATAAAATTGTAATTAAAATTATAATAAAATTTTAATAAACCTATAATTAATAAATAAATAATATGGTCTTCAATGAAATAACTCAATCTTGACCTATTTAAACAACTTATTAATAGTAAAAATGAATAATAGATATCAGAAGTGACATTAACTCCAATGATTAGTAAAATCATTACTTTTGTTTAGGTAATAGGGAGAGTTTCTTTCATATTTTGTAGGTAAGAGGACTAAGACTAAGAGAACTTAAGTGGCATGTCCAAGATCTTACAATTAATAAATAGCAGAGGCAAGAATAACATATGTCTTAGAGTAAGTGTGCATTCCATCCTATGCCTCTCCTCAGTCTTCTGTCTTCCCAGCAAAACTTCCTTTATACCATCTTCCCTTTAATGAGTCATTCAACAAACCTGAAGTGATAATAGCTAACATTTATATACCACTTACTATATACAAGGGCCTGTGCCAAATGCTTTACAACATCATCACATTTGATCCTCACAACAACCCTGGGAAATGAATACTTTTATTGTCCCCATTAAACAGAGGAGAAAACTAAGGCAAGCAAAGATTATGTGACTTGCCCAAGGTTTATAAAAGTTAGTATCTGAAGTCAAATTTGAACTCAGGTCTTCCAGACTCCATGTCCAGCACTCAATCCATTGTGCCATCTAGCTGCCCCATTTACTATGCAGCAGGAACTCTGCTAGGTTGGAGGTGGCAAAGATAAAAATGAGCCTTCCCCTGATGCAACGGTGTTTACACCCTCTCTTTATCTTCCCCTACCAAGCTGTTTCATCCTCCTTCAGGACTTTTACTGAATTATCCTCCATGTGAAGATCAAAAAAAAGAAAAAGAAAAAACCCACTACTATGGGGGCTGGAGCAAACTGTTCTCTGCTTCTTCTCCTGATTTTCAATATCACCTGTACATACTATGCTGCTGAGCTCACGTCTGTGTGTGATTACTTGAATAAATATCATTCCCTAACAATAGGCAAAATGTTCTTATTCTACAAAAGTGTGCCCAGGCGTTGATGAAGCTGCCAAGGAACATGCACAGGCTTTATTTAGAGACTGGAAAGCATGGGGGATGGGAGGCATATTAATGTTATGTCAATCCGGTTTATAACAAATCTGCAACATATGCTTATTACTCAGTAATATAGATATTTTTGAACCACTTAGGCTTTTTTATTATTAAAAAAAAAACCTACAGGAAAACAATAGTTAGAAAGACAAGCCCCTGGCAAACCAAGTTTGCTTCGGGATAAACTTTTTTAAGGGCAGTATTGAATGGAGTCCAGTTATAGAGAGAAATACAACAAAGCATATTTGAGAAATGTGTTACAGATTTTTCCTTTAGTGTCAATTATGATGTATTCAGCCTCTGCTAGGTCATGTTTAGAATTTAATTCTTTCCTTAAACTCTTTGATCTGACTTTGCTTCCCCAATTTGGGTTTTAACTTGTTTTTTTTTTTTCTTGAGCTTGCATTGGGGATTTTCCACATTCATGAGTTCTCTATTATCAAGGAAATCACAGGTCCATTTCTTATCCCTATCGTTATTTTTTTCTTGTACTTACTTAAACAAGATTTGCCAGGAGCCTCCATGGACAAGTAGATTAGGTAAACTGCTGAGAAAACGGATGCCAGCCTTGGAACCCTTCGTCCATTTTGGTTGCCGATGGTGTTGCACTTGGCATATGTCCATGGGCGACCTGATACTACAAAAGTGTAAGTTCATACCCTTGGGATCTGCCCTGGCAAGCTTGCTGTTGGCACAGGCTTTGGTTCAAAGCCTTTGCAAAGGCTACTTTAGCCCTCTATAGCACTCTCAGGGACATCAATCTCTGGGTACCTTTGCCCCTTTGTAAGATTGATAAGTTACTTTATGGCACAGACAAATGCCCACATGGAAGTTACAACAAAGGAAAACGATTTAAGTTTTATGGTGCCTTTCATCTCACTCTCTCAAAGAGATCCTTATCTGGGAGAATAGCTCCATGCTAGGGCTGTGTTATAAAGGACTCATAAGTAAACTTCATCATGTCCCTCTCACACCCATACTCTCTTCAGTACTTTTTTTCTGTACTGACAAGGAAGAAAAAATTCATATACTAACAGCAAAATAGAAATAGTAGAAGTAAAGAAATTCTATGACAGGCTGGTCCAGGGAGGTCCTGGAGAGAAGGAAAACAGGATAAAAGAAATCCAGAAAGGACTGAGTGACAAAAACACATGTCTATAACTAGGGTAGAATCACCAAAGTTTCATCTTTAGGAGCTGACTTCCAGGGCATGAGGGTGAAGTTGGCATTTTTTTTGCAGGAAGGCACATACTCCCTTTCCACAGAGATATGGAAACTTTCCTCATACCTCATGATGGTCAATTGTCCCCTTCCCTGAAAAAATGTGACCACCCCAGATAAAAGAATTCCTAAGAATGACTCTACAAAAAGCCATGGAGATAGAGGGGTTAAACGAATCCCTAGATAAGTAGGTAAATAGTAAGAAAGTATTCATCTGAACTTAATGCCCTGTGGATAGAGTTCCAAGCCTGGAGTCAGGAAGACCTGACTTCAAATCCAGTCTCAGACACTAGCTGGCTTTGTGACCCTAAGTAAATCACTTGACTTCTATTTGCCTCAGTTTTCTCATCTGTAAAAAGAAGTTAATAATAGCTACTATCTCTCAGGGTTGTTGTGAGGATAAAATGAGATAATATTTGTTAAACACTTAGCACAGTGACTAGCATATACTAAGCATTAGATAAATGTCAGCTATCATTATTATTCAATAACAATTCACTAAGAATTCAATTCACATGAGGTGGCTAGGTGGCACAGTGAATAGAGCACCCACCCTGGAGTCAGAAGGACCTCAGTTCAAATCCAGCCTCAGCCACTTAACACTTACTAGCTATGTGAGCTTGGGCAAGTCACTTAACCCCAATTGCCCTGCTTCCCCACAGCAAAAAAAAAAAAAAAAGAATTCAATTCACTAAGCTGAGATGAACTATATTTTTTGAGCACTGAAAGGATTGGTAGTTATGATTATTGTGCCATTGTGAGTGTCCTTTTAACAGGCTATGGAGGTGTCAAACTCCTAGCACACAAAACTCCCAAGTTTGACCTGAGCCAGATTAAACTATAATTGGGAAAGGTTGAACAAAATAAATAAAAATACAATATGACATAGATAATGCTAATTTGTGGTTTTCTGGTTCAACTTGAGTTTGTCACTGCTGCTATGGAAGGTAGAAGAGGTATAACAGGATAGGAGAAGAATAAATGTCCCAATTTTTTCATTAAAAAAGGTTGGGGGGAAGGGGAGCCTTCTTTAGGCCCATGAAATTGTCTTCAATTCCTTTCAAAGGGATAGTTAGGAAGCACCTGGGAAAGAAAGGAACTTCATCAAGAGTAAGTCTTAATATAAAAACTTAATTTCTATTGCTGATAAGATTACTTGATTGGTCAATTAAGGGAATGCTGTGAGTACACTCAAAGTAAGCAAAAATTTGGTCATCTTTCATGCTATTTTTGTGAACAAGATGGGGAGATGTGGGTCTGATCATATTACACGTAGATTCAGAATACCTTGAAGGGTTAAAACCAATGAGTGAGTAGTTATCAATCAGCCAATAAATAGACACTTATTAAGCTTGTGCTACTTTCCAGGCACTGTACCAAGAGAAGTAGATATGAAAGACAGTCCCTTCCCTCAAGGAGCTCCCAATAAAATGAGGGATGTTAATGGTTTGGTATCATATTGGAAGATCTCCAGCAAAGTGACTTAGAGACCCACGTTAAGCTTTGTGCTGCTTAAATTATTTTTTTTAAATCAATAACTTGGATAATGGCATGAATAGTTTATGTTTACCAGATTTACAGATGAGAAGAGACACTGTTGACCTCGTGTATTACAGAGTAAGGATCAAAAAGATTTCAGCCTAGATAACATTTGAGCCCTTATCTAATAAGATGGAATTTAGTAGGGATAAATATAGAAGTGTACACTTCAGTTCACGAGATCAACTTCATCAATACAATTAAAGAAGGCATGGCAAGATAGCCATTTGAAAGAAAAAAAAAGATCTGGGGACTACATGCTCGAAATAAACCTGCAATTTGATACAGCATTCATAAAAACCAATAGTTTTTAGGCTTCATCAAAAGGCACAGTGAAGGCTCTGTGCTCTGTCCTGGTCAAATCAAATTGTGTTTGGAAGGACAATGATAAACCAGAAGGTGTCTAGAGGAGACCAGTTAAATGTCAAATTGCCTTGAACATGCCATGTGAAGATTAGTTGAAGGAGCTAGGGATTGATCCTTAAACCTGGAGAAGAGATTGCCCAGAAGATTCACAATAGCTGTCTTCAAATATCTAAAGAGCTTTTACCCGGAAAAGAAATTAACTTTGTTCTTCTGGGAACCAGAAGACAGAATAGGAAGCAAGGGCTGGATGGGTTGAAGTTCTCAAGAAGCAGATTTTTGTCATTGTTCAGTCATTTCAGTTATGTCTGACTCTTCTTGACTCCATTTGCAGCTTTCTGGGCAAAGATACTAGTGTTTTGCCATTTTCTTCTCCAGTAAGTAGATTTGGGCTTGACAGTAAGAAAAAAAAAAAAGACTTCCTATCTAAAAGTAAAATGAACTGCCTCAAGGGATAATGGGTTTCCCATCACATTAGGTATGTATGCAAAGGCCACTTGTTGAGTATGCAACAGCTAGAACTTTTATATTGGAGGAGATGGCCTCCAACTGGCCTTTCCAGCTGTAATAATCATGTTAAATCAGGATCTTTACTGGTATATATTTGAGGCCTGTAGTCCTGGCTTCTAGTCTGACTATCAAGGGACTGGATAGAGTATAATATACAAAAATGGAATTGGTATATCTTAGCATGATAAAAGGCAATGCTTGTCTTACCAAGAAAATTTGAATTCAAGTCCTTGAATTCATGGTGGATTTATAGCTAGAGGTCATCCAACTAGTGCAACTCACTCATTTTTCCAAATGAGTACACTGAGGGCTCAGTGGTGAAGGTTGCCTGGCTCTTTCACCGTCTGACTCTTCCCATTTAATCTTCCCACCTAAATCACATCTACTCATCTGCCAAATAGGGCTGTTGTGAAGATCAAATGAGATATATGTGAAAGCACATTGGAAACTAGTAAATGTTATAGAAATATGATTTATTGTTGAGAGGCAGTATGGAATAATGGGTGGGAAAAGCCTTAGAATTAGAAGACATGTGCTTAGTGTCTCTGGTATTTAATTAGCTCTGCATCTCCTTAAGTATACATGCCCTATTTACTTCTTAAGGTTGCTGTGAGGTTAAATGAGATGCTCTATGGAAAATACTCTGTAAAACTTGAATGTGTCGGGGTTGGCTAGGTGGTGAAGTGAATGGAGCGCCGGCCCTGGAGTCAGGAGGACCTGAGTTCAAATCCAGCCTCAGACACTTAACACAAAAGTGATCTTGGGCAAATCACTTAACCCCAATTGCCCTGCCTTTCCCTCCAAAAAGAAAACAAACAAAACTGAAAGTGTCACATGAATGTCAGCTATTTTTTCACCATCAGAAATCCCCCTTCCCTATCACTCCTTCTCCCCTCTTCCCTCCAAAAGAAAAAATACATTTCTCCCAAATATTGTGTAAAGCTTGATATTTCAATACCAGGTAACAGTCCATAAGGAATACACAAATAACCCTGGGAGAGGTGATACTTTGAACTGAGTTCATATCAGGATATGATGATTGGAATCAGTTCTTTTTCTGAGAACAGATTTTGATGGGGATAATTGGAAAGAGTGACTGAATTAGAGTGAGGGTAGGAACTGGGTGGAAGGGAGAGAATGACAGAACATTGGCTCTGACATATGGGAATTGGGTTCAAAGTCAGCCTCTGATGCTTACTGCCCCCTGTGACCTTGGACCAGTCACTTACCAACCTTGGGCTTCATTTTTTTAGCTGTAAAATGGAAGGTTGGACCCAATGGATGGCCCCTGAGGTCTCTTCCAACTCTGAATCTGTGAATAAATGACAAATTTGTCCACAGCAAATCCTGGGTAGGAATTTGGGGTAGATGGGTATAAAGTCCTGACTTCCTCTGCCTGGAAAACCAGGTCCCTTCCCCATAACCATGGGGTGTTCTTTTGATACCAGAGGAAGGGGCCACAGAGTTCTAGACTAATTATAAGTAATAGTTTAATAAATCATCATCAATACTTACAGACAGGACTAATCTTTGGTCTGGGGCAGCAACCCGACAGCTTAGTGGATCCCCACTAAATAATTATAGAAAACAAACAAAGACAGGAGGAGTTAGAGAATGCATCACTACTTTGATTTTCTGCTTAGTATTGAGCTTGGGAGCTAAGCCAATATTATGCCCAAATATAAGTTTGTGTATGGATCATTGACCGGTCATATATGGGTAACAATATTCTTATTATGGCTTTCATAAGTCATAGTAGCTTAAGTTTTGACTCAGAGTCTAAAATATAATTTAGTATCTAAGTTATGATTGTAAACAGGTCCCCATGTCTGGGTTTCCACATTTCACAGAGTTTTAAGGTTTTATGATTTTTAACTTAGTACTATACTTTAGGGATTTTTCCTAGTAGGAACCCTACAATGGGAGAAAGATGGGGGAACAAAAAGAAACAAGGCATCAAGGAGTTTGTGGTGATAATCTGTCTTAAAATTTGGAGGCAATTAAATGGCACAGTGGCTAGATCACTGCCCTTGGCATCAGGAGAACCTGAGTTCAAATCTGACCTCAGACAGTTACCACTTACTAGCTGTGTGACCCTGGGCTAGTCACGTAACCCTAATTGCATTGCCAAAAAAGAAAAAAAAATTTGATATCAAATTTATTTTCTCATAAAAAACCAAAGTCATCTTTCACTCGAAGAAACACATATTCTCTAGGAATATAATAGGTCAGAGAAACCATCCTCTCCTTCCTCTCTTCTCTTCTTTCCTTTATGGGAACTACTTTCCAACTATGCTAATTCCGTGAGATTTTTTCTTCTTTTTTATCAAAGAAATCATCCAGAAAGCACCCAAAGTAGGTAGTACACCCTGAGAAATCATCAAAAACAAGGACCTTTACCCTATTCTTCTCCACCCCATCTTTCTGATCCATCCTCACTAAGGCCCTGCCTTACTGAGGCACCTCTTCTGGGGAGAAGGTAAGTGATAGTTTCTTCCTCTCTGCCCCAGACAAGCATGAACCCAGCCTAGAAAGGACTGCCCAGGCCTGCTCCCACTTGCCCTTCTCTAACCAGTCATTGGGTTGGGAGAATTTCTCTGGATACCTTTTCTTTCCCACACACAACAATCCTTAAGAACCTCTGAAGCTCCATCCAGCTCTCCATCTAGAATCCTGTGACCCAAAGTAAACTGAAATGAGCAACCTACAATTACTGCAAAAAGTACGGCATTAGCATGTATGCCACGAAGATGTCCTTTTGTCAACACACTGTGGATGAAGGTGCCAATTAAAATCAATTCAATATTGAATTAATATTTTGATAATGGCTCCAAGAATGTCTTTGGTTTCTAATTAAAGGATTAAACAAGCAAAACATTGTGTCATTTTGGCTCTCTGCATAAATGATATTTTTTTTGCATAGAAAATGAAAAACTAGTATGCTGAGCACAGAAATACTCCGTCTACAGTTTCAGATCTTCACTTTGGATCTCATAGGAATGTTGTAAGGGAAAAAGCATTGTAAATCTGAAAGTACTATACACAGGTGAGCTAATGTTGTTTAAGGGGGAAAAAAATCCAAGGTAGTTTTACAGTACATTAGGTAGATAACCTGCAAAGATGTACAGAACGATCATTAACAACATCATCTTCATCACCTTTATATAGCACTTCAAGCTTTGCAAAACTCCTTATAAATTTATTGTCTCCATTGATCCTTCTAATAACCCTACAAGGAAGGTACTATTATTACCCCCATTTTATAGAAAAGGGAACAAAGGCTGTTGGAGGTGAAGTAGGTAACTTGTCCAGGGTCACACATCTTCTAAGGGTCTGAGGCAGGAGTCAAACTCAGGTATTCATGAGTCCAAGTCCAATAGCCCAAGCTTACATAGGCAGTAATTGTACAAAGTGAGAAAACATGAGGCCCAGAGATTACAAGCAACAATACTGGACACCAGTTTGTCCATCCAGGAATACTGTTGTTGTCATTTTAATAAATAATTTTGAGAATAGATGGGAATTTGGAATAAATTTAAAGGTCCACAACCACTAAAGATGGGGAGAGTTTCCCCATATCCACAGTACACGGTGGATACAGCTTCAGAGAATGGAATGGGGGAAGAAAACATAGTCATTAAAAACCATCCAAATTCCTCTCCCAGCAACTTCTGGGCATGTGATAAAATCTGGAGGCTATACAGGAATTTGAAGTATCTGAGAGCAAAAGATATAATAGAGAAAATGTGAAAGCATGTCCCCTAAGCAAATTGGTGGAAAGAATTTTAGGAAAGAGATCTGGCTTCCTGGGAAAGCTTAAAGTAAGCTACAATCACTTACATAATTTTATTTGCTACATCTTCACAGAATCACAGACTTGGAGTTGGAAAGAGTCAAAGGGATCTTTCCCAACCCTTTATTGAGCAAAAATCCTCTCTCTGACATCCCTGACAACTGATCATCCAGCATCCTTTTGAAGACCTCTAGTAATATGGAACTCATTACTTCTTGAGGCCAACACTGATTCTACTTTTGGAAAGTTCTAATTATGTTTATTAAGATGAGTTAAATATTTATTGTAAGGATTTTTTTTTCCTAAAGGAGTGTATTCAGAAAGATGCTCAACCCATGCTGAGGATTACTTTTTTAATTTTTTCTTGTAAAAAAATTCTCTGGGCTTGGTAAGCTGGATCCAACTCTGAAAATAAAACTGAGAATGAGGTGGAGTCCCAGCTACAATCCCACCACCTCCTGGTAGCCCTTCCCAAAGCCTAAGAATTCTAGTGCCTTCTCTCTATCGATTATTTCCAATTTATCTTTTATAGACTTTGTATATCACTGTTTGCATGCTGTCTCCTCTATTGGACTGTGAACTTCATGAAAGCAGGGGCTGTCTTTATTTTTTTAACCTTTACTTGTGTCCCCCAGCACTTAGCAAAGTGTTTGTCACATAGTAGGCTCTTAATAAGAACTTACTCATTAATTGACTGGAGTAGTGGGTAGATCCCTAGACTTGTAGTCAGGAAAACCGACTTTGTATCCTATCTCAGACATATATGAACTATGTGACCCTGGGCAGGTCATTCAACCTCTCTCAGGTTGAATATTTATAATATTAGAATCCATTAAAAACCAATCCCCATTATACAATAATAATGGAACCTACTTCACAGGCTTGTTGTATAGATATATATGTGTATATGTATAGTGCTTTACTAATCTTAAAACACTATATAACTGATAATTTTCATTCCCCTCATTATTTTTGTTATTATTATATCATGATTATTGCCACTGGAACTGGGGAAAAAAATCAAAGATTCATGGAATCATAGTGTGGGAAGGGACCTTATAGGTGTAGCCCATACCCAAATCATGAATTTTATCCACTGTCATTCCCAACTTGAAGATTTCCAGAAAAGGGGACCCCACCACTTCATAAGGGTATCCATTCCACATAGGGATGACCCTATCAGGTGTTCTTAACCAAGAGCCAGAGAACTTATTTCTAAACATATTTTAAAACTATATTTCTATGTAATCAGTTTCCTGTATAAACCTGTGTGTTTTATTGTATACATTTAAACATCTTATTCTGAGAAGGGGCCCATAGGCTTCACCAACCTGTCAAAGGGGTCTAAGACACAAAAATGCTGAGGAATTATTTTTGTAATTGTTAAGAAGTGTTTCCTTACACCCAGCCTAAATCTGTATGGCTGCCAGTTTCTATGGATTGATCCTACGTCTCTCTGTATCAATGCAGAAAGACTCTAGTTCCTCCTACACATGGCAATCCTTCAGATACTTGAAATTAGGTTATCATAGTCTCTAAAGTTTTCTCTTCTCCAGGATATACAGTCCCAACTTATTCAAGATATCTTCACAGGGCATGGCTAGGTACAGTGGAAAGGACACTCAAATGTATCAAATACAATATCAAATACTACCAGTGGGAGTAATCTCTGGTCCTCAAGCTTCCTTCTAGTTCTAAATCCTAGGGTACTCCGTTATTGTCTTCTGGATGCACTCTAGCTACCTTTAAAATTAGTTTCTAAAACATGTGGTCCAGAACTGAATGCAGGAATTTAGAAGTTGCTTCTCTTAATGCAGATGAAGAATCCATTAATTCTTTTGGCTCTTAACTTATACTGTTGACTTATACTGGGCTTTTGGTCCAATAGAACCTATAGAATATTTTTTTTCTTTATAAAAACTGTTGCAGTTTCATAGTGTGTCGTGGGGTCATCTTGAAAGAATTCATAGACTCAGACCATCTCCAATCCAAGCAAAGGCATTTATTGAGAATTATGCTTCTCAGGAAGCTGGGTGAGTTCCAATACTGCAAAAGATATAATTACATCATTTCAGAATATAGAATATCAAAAAGGCAGGAGTGGGAGGCTAGGTGTCACAGTGAGTAGAGCTCTGGCCCTGTAGTCAGAAGGACCTGAGTTCAGATCCGGCCTCAGACACTTAACACACACAAACAAAAACCTAGCCGTGTGGCCTTGGCCAAGTTACTTAACCCCAATTGCCTTCCAAAAAAAAAAAAAGGCAGGAGGAGTTTGTCAAGGAATTAGGCAATAGAAGAGGCAATAAGGAACCTTGGTGGAACTGTGCATGCAATTTCCCATAATATATAAAGAAAAACCTATTTAGGCAGGCATGTGTATATGATAATGATTACAATAAGACTCTTTACATCATAAGTTGACCTAAAGGACAGCTTTTGCTATTACTGCTCAGGGTGCTACTTAGGGAAAGTCCCTACTATTGTTTTGGGGTCCACATCCTGTTCAGGCACCCTGGTGGCACTACTTTCTGATTGGTTGGCTATTGTGGTCTTGTATGAGACTAGATGGATATGGTTGTGACTGAGTGCATGGACACACCTATTTCTTTGAGGAATATGAGGAAGTTGGGACTGGGGCTGGGAGCAGTAGCTGGCTAGGGGCAGTGTCTGGCACACAATAGGTGTGTAATCAATGCTTGATAGAAAGTATTGATTACACACCTACTGAGTGCCAGGTACTGTGCTGAAGACACAAACACAAAGAGAAAAACAATCCCAATTCAAAAGGAGCTTATATTCTCCCTACATATTTTCTATCCTTTACTTGTAAAATTGATTTTCGAACCCCAAATACAAGATTTTCCATTTATCTCCATTACATTTCATTTTGTCAGCTTCACTCAACCATTCAAAGCTGTTGAAAGCTTTTGAAATAGCAATTCCATCATCTGGCATATTACCTATCACTCCATAATCTGCAAATTTGATAAGTATTGCTTGCAACAATGCCTTAATCCAAATTATTAGGGTAAAAAAATATCAAGCAGAACAGGAACAAGTACAGAATCCTGTGTCACTCCACTGATAATCTTACTTGAGGTTGTTATCTCTCCATTCATGCACACTCTCTTTGGATTTGGTCTCATATCAGTTGAGGACCCCTGTTAAAACTATTCTCACCCAATTCTCTTCTCCTTTATTTTGTCTTTAAGTATATCTCTCAAGTGCCATGATGAGATCTATCTCTGCTTTACTGTTCTTGACTACTATCCATCCAGTAACCTTTTAAAAAAAATGAGGTTAATCTAACTTGTTCTTCAGGAGCCTATCATGGTTATTAGTGATCACCTCCTCCATTTCTAAGTGTTCACAAATGATCTCTTTAATAAGATCTACTAGATTTTTAGGAAGACTCAATGTCAAGTTCATTAGATCCTAGTGTAAAACATCTCTTTTTCTGCTTTCTTGTAAATTGGGACACTCCCTTATCTTCAATCGAACTATTTATGTAGCCTCAGGCAAAGGTGAAGATTCTGTCTATGAGTTGACCACAAGAAGTCTGTTTGTGGCAAGAAGGTTTTTATCTTTAGTCAAGTTGATAATGGGGCCCATAAAACTGCTCTTCCGTTGGCTTCATGTCTAGTTCTTGACTTTAGTACTGGGTGGGCACCAAGGGTGAGTTAGGGTTATAAAAATGAGAAAAGAAGGAGGTTGGTTTTTTTTTTTTCATTTGGAGGGATTTCAGAGTCTCAATGAATGGATATAAACTTTAGCTATTGGCCTTCTGTAGCACTGGGCCCATCTGTTGGCCTCATGTGCAGAATACTATGCTTGGAGTCAGGACCCACCAATCTGGATGCCACTAGGCTAGGTTTGGGGTTGTGAAATTTTGCTTTTGTGACAAGAAGTCTTCAGGGCCACAATTAACAGAGAAGAGAATTTAAACATAAGAAGTATAACATTCTATACATTCAGCCCATCTGCTAGCCTTATGGTCAGAACTGAGCTTGGGGACTGAAAGAATTATGAGAATCATCACTGAACTGTATTTCACTTCAAGAAGAGTTTTTAAAGACCCAATTAAATGAAGAAGGGAGATAAACTATGGCAACTAGCCTCTGTTCTGCCTAGGTGGTCAAGACAGTTCAGAATGAACCTTTGAATTATATACCTAAGCAAACTTTATGATTCCTTCTTAAAGGGAGAAATCGTTCTTGAAATAATCAAAATTAAAACTTTGGATTATGACTTTATTTGTAAAACTATGTTAGTTGTAATGTAAGCTAATAGGGCTATGATTAATAATTACTTCATGTTGGTCAAACATAGGTGGGCAAGACATAGGGAGAAAGAGTGTTTAGGTGATAGTCAGTTTAGGTGATAGTCCAGGTAATATGCGGCTCAAAATAGTGATTCCCTGGCAGCAGGACCTGGAGATGGCAGCCTGAAGCTGAGCATTGGAATGACCTAAGCATCGTAAGGCAAAATCCTAGTTGTCCAATGCTACCTTGCCTTTAAAATTCTCTACAATCTGAGCCTTTTCTGTCTTCTGACACTTTGCTTCCCTGGAGGCACCCTGGGATACAGCTGCACTGGCCTACTGGTTATTCACACTTATCTCCCAGCTCCATTCCTTTTTTTATTAACTGGCCCCCATGCCTGGAATGTTTTTATTCTTCACTTCTGCTTCTTTCAAGATTCTAATCAAACATCACCTTCTGCAATCAGCCTTTCCCAGTCTTCCCAGCTGCTAGAGCCTTCCCTCTCTAAGGTTATTATTCATCTAACTACTAAGGCTACCATCCATTTAGATACACACACACACACACACACATACACACACACATATACACACATACACATGTCTAACTATATGCACACACATATATACATATACACTATATATGTATGCATGTATGTGTGTGCATAGATGTATTGTGTATATTTATATGTGCACATGTGTGTATGTATGTGTCTATGTATCTATCTAGTATTACCTATTTAGATACATTTTCCATTATCCTAGAATGTGAGTTCCTTGAGGACAGGGACTGTTTTTTCCTTTCTTTTTTCTCCATCCCCAAGTATAGGAAACCTTTAATAATGCTTGCTGAAGGCTTGCTTGTGTCTCAAGTGCTGAAATGAATGATGATGAGAGACTCTTTATCTAGTCATCTAAGGGGAAAAGTAGTTTTTCTAGATACCCAGTGAATACTTTACAAATGGGTAGCTAGCTGGTGCAGTGGATAGAGCCCTGGACCTAGGGCCAGGAAGATCAAACACTTACTAGCTGGGCAAGTCATCAAACCTATTTGCCTCAGTTTCCTTATCTGTAAAATGGGAATGATCATCCATACTTTCCAAGGTTATTGTAAGGATCAAATGACATAATATTTATAAAGCACTTTGAAAACCATACAGTGCCAGCTATTATTATATTGTTATTATAAATGCCAGCTACTATTATTAAGTACATATTTGTTGAATTTTGCTAATAACTAATTAATAAAAAAGACACCTACGGTGGAGAAAAAATAGGGATAGTGATTTCTAGCCATGAACTTCATAGGTTGCCTAAGGATTTAGAACCAGAAAAAAACCTTGGGAGTAACAGCCACATGCTGATAAATACTCAGTCTATTGAGGAAAGAAGGAAGGACACATATTAAGTAGCGAAACTACATTTATGAAGTTCCTGCTGATTAATCAGTCTGGGGACAAAAGAGGAAAAAGTTCCTGGGCAAAACAACATGAGCAATTAAGGACTTGGAAAAAGCTGCTTTTTACTCAAAGGAATAATAGTCTATGCAAAAAAAAAAAAATAAGCCCTCTTTTTCAGAAGAGTGCAAAGCAAAGGGCAAGAAGGAATTGATAAAATGAAATCCACATACCTACATGAGAGAGTTAGAGCAGACGGAGTGCAGTAGAGTAAGAGTGTAGTACAGTGAAGGCTGTAACAGATAATCTGCACTGGGTTCAAGTCCTGACACATTCTTGTTGTATGACCTTCGGCAATAAAGATATTTTTAAAGGGATATATGTTCCTTTAAAACATATATTTATTGAATTTAAATATATATTAAATGTGTAATTTAAATTTTTGGGGTGACTAGGTGGCGCAGTGAATAGAGCACTGGCCCTGGAGTCAGGAGGACCTGGGTTTGGATCTGGCCTCAGACACTTAACACAAAAAAACTGACCATGTGACCTTGGGCAAGTCACTTAACCCCAATTGCCCTTCAAAAAAATAAAAAGCAAAAAAACAATAATAATTTAAATTTTTAGGAAAAAGGGATACCTTGCTAACTTGACACATTTTAGTGTATATATGTGTGGGGGATGGTGTGTTTTACAAATACACACATTTCAGTACATGATATATATAGAGAGAGAGATAGATAGATAGATATACACACATATATTCTGACCTTATGTGTCATATATAAATCTTATAGATATATGTCACATATATTCTAATCTTACTTATCATATATACAAATCTTATATATGTACATATACATATATGTATATACACACATATATGAGATACATACACGTATATTTATATATGTATATGTTCTTATCCCTCCCTGGATATGTACATGTTTAAATTAACTTGACACATTTTAGTGTATATATGTGTGTGGGATGGTGTGTACTATAAATTCACACATCTTAGTACATGATATATATATATATATGTAATATATATAATATATACACACATATTCTGAGCTTATATATCACATATAAATCTTATATATATGTCACACATATTCCAATATTATTTATAATATACACAAATCTCATATATATATACATATACACACATATATATATGATACATACACATATATTTGTATATGTATACATTCTCATCCTTCCCTGGATATGTGTATGTATATATTAAAACATGTCGAACTAATAAGGCACCCCTCTTTCTAAAATTTTAAGTTATATAAATACATATTTTATTTATATGTATGTATACATATATGTGTGTGTGTGTGTACAGACACACACACACACACAGATATGTCAACTTAACAAGCTACTCTCCTTCCTAAAATTTTCTACCATAGCCCATTAAGTGTGAAAGACAGATACTATTTGGATCCTCCACCATGACAAGGTGATGGACTAGATCTCCCAAGGCTATGAGAGCAGAGCACAAATGTTGGTCCTTCTAAATTGGAAAGACTTCAAGTACAAGCCCAACAGCACAGTGTCTATCTCTCCTTTGAAAATCAGGCTTGCCCAATCCAGAGGGGCTTCCCACCATATAGTGGGGTTTATCAGTTAGTTAATGGACATCTCAAGCCTACTCAGCTTGTGATAACTGATGATTAAGGCATGGGGGTAATTTACAGTCTGTACCAGTAGAAGTGTCCACAATCCCAAAATCATGTGTCCTTTAAGTAATGAATCGTGAGATATTGCTTAGATGAAACAGTGGAAAAAAAGAGCTAACTTAAGATTCAAGAAAGACCTGCGTTCAAATGTAACCTCTGACAAAGTTATAAGATTCTGGACAAGTCACTTGATGTTCCTCACACAGGGGACCCTCTGAGACAATATGTTTCAGAGAAGGTGGTAGTGCACAGTGGTAGAAGATCTTCACTGGGGATTCTCTAGATCAATAAAATCACAGTTCTAGTTAACCACCCCACCAAAAAAACAACAGCTATTTTAACAAATTTAATGGGATTTTTCCCAAATTAAAGCTTTGATGTAAACTTTTTTTCCTAAATGAAATATTCCAAGGAAATCACATGATTTTTAAAAAATCTGGTTTGAATGTGTTGTTTCTTTTAGAACATCTTCACATATTGACCTGGTTAGTTACTAATGACAAACACAAAATATTAATCAGCCACCCACACAGTTGCTTTTTGTCAGATGCCTTTGGGATTTTAATAACCAAATTATGCTTCTTAAAATGCACTGTGAACTATAAAAGCAGGGTTTGTATTTTTCATGGTCACATTACTTTAAGTAGAGCAACATGCCTGCATTCTAATAGGCTCCTATAATCCTTACTATCTAACCAGAGCCTCTAATCCAACATAGGGGACACTCAGAGCTCAGACACCATCTTGATTTTACTGAAGAGCTTCCAAATTTTAGTTCTCAGTGAATTTAGAGCCGAGGTTTCTCTTATAATTCTTTAGTTACTTTGAAAAGTGTCAGTTATAATTAGTCATTTGACATCACAGAGTCATAGATTTAAGACCAGAAGAGATCTTGGCAGCCATTGAATCCAACTCTGTCAGCAGTTAGTCATTCAATAAACATTTTAAAACACCTACTATGTGCCAAGTTCTGCTAGGTAACTCAGTGGATACCAGGGCTGGTGTCAGGAAGATTCATCTTCCTGAGTTCAAATCTGACCTCAGACATTTGTTAGCTGTGTGGAGCAAGTCATTTAACCCTGTTTGCCTCAGTTTCCTCATCTGTCAAAAGAGCTAGAGAAAGAAATGGCAAACCGCTCCAGTATCTCCACCAAGAAAACCCCAAATGGGGTCACAGAAAGTCAGACATGACTGAAAAACGACTGAACGACAAAGATGTGATGGGGATACAAATACGAAAAAGAAAGTCCATGCTCTCAAGGGGCTTACTTTCTAATGAGGAAAGACAATACACACACACACGCACACACACACACACACACACACAAAGCTGAAAAGGGGGAGGAGGGCTTATTTTACAGATAGGGAAATTAAGGCACAGAGAAATTAGTTGACTTACCCAGGGTCACATAGCTAGTAAGCTTCCAAGTCAGGATTTGATCTGAGGTCTTTCTCACGCCAAGCCCACTATGTTAATGATTGTGTCACCTCGGTGCCTCATGGGAGAAACTGATAGAATCATAGGATCATACATCTGAAGCCAGAGGGACCATACAGGCCATCTAGCTCAACCCCCACATTTTATACACAAATGAAACTGAGGCTCAAAGGAGTTAAGTGACTTTACTAAGGTCATACATCATAGGTAGATTTCAAACTCAGATCTTCTGGCTCCATAGTCAGGATTCTCCTTCCACTGAACCATCTTGTTCTCCCTCCCCACAAAAGTAAATTTGTTTATAGGATTCATTTTTTCAAATAAAACCCTTTCAATGTTTTATCCTGATAGAGAGCTCTTCTGAGTTTTACCAAACTGCATTCATAGCCAGATCTAATTTCTGTCATTCTGCAGTTTTAACAAACCCAAATAACTCAGATTCTTCCCATTCTTGATGACTAGCAATAAACAGCACCGCGAGTATGTGAAAAAAATGGGTGGGCTGATATTTCTGTGAGAACTAAAATTGGGGACCTTAAAATTGTAAACATTCAGTCAACAGCCCAAGAGGGAACCTGCTGTTATCCACACTCCTTCCAGCCTTCTAGTTTACAGAAGCCTCTGTACAAGTCTACCATTTAGGACCAGGGTCAGAATTGGTCTTCAGGTTGGTCAGGCTCAACCACAACCATTGAGATCCTAGGATCACAAATCTAGACCTGGAAAGGCTTTCTTAGCCTAATCCCCCTCAGGTTACAGAAAAAGAGACTGAGTCTTAGAGATGTCAAGTGATGTGTACAAGTTCACACAGGTAGTAAATATCAGGGGTAGCATCTGAACCCAGATCTCTTGACTCCAACACCAGTATTCTTTCAACTGTACTATGCTGCCTCCCTTTTCCATCTGAACGGCAGTATCAAATGCAGGAGTACTAGAACAAATTTGTCCCTATAGTTATTCCAATCTCTAACACTATTTGCACTGAATCATTTCTTCTTTTTTTGGAGAGGAGTGGGAATGGAATCCAGACCAGTAATTCAAAGTACTATACCTGTTATTTCATTTGATCCTCATAGCAATTGCATGAGGTAATTATTATGCTCATTTTACAAATGAGAAAACTGAGTACAGTTATCCCTTCCATATTGTGCCTTTCCCCATCATGGTTTCAATAGATAGCATATTGACATGAGAAATCAAATAGGAATTTGGGGGGAGTTTTATGGAAGCCACAGGTGCCAGCAAAATACCCAGAAGTTTAGAAACCCAGAAATACAATAGTATATAGGTATTCTATTGTAAAATGTCAACATATTTTAATTTTTAATATCATAATTCAAACTTCTTTCTTCTCTGGTACAAAGGGAGGGACAAAAAAATTTTACAGATTTTTTTTTTCCAAATTACTGGAGTGGGGGGATGGATCGATGGTTAGTGACAGCCTCCCTATCCCCTGTGATGTGGGAGGGATAATTGCATAATCCAGAGATATGCCAATGTGTCTATCATTCAACCTGATTCACACAGGGAGCTCTCCTCCAGCTCATAATCTTTGAGGACCAATAAGTTAGACTTATCTATGATCACCAAACAAGTGTGTCAGAGATAAGACTTGAATGCAGACTGTCCCTCTATCCACTATACCCTGTTGCTTATCCTATTAACTCACTATACTTTGGAAAATTTAAGGAATAATCTTATATCTCAAAAAATATGCCTAGATTTGGCCACTCATATTAAGAAAAATATTTTATTTTAGACCCTAATATGTTATCTTCTAATATAAAGGTCAGTCCCTCCAGATGTTAGAGGTCAGGCATTTTATTCATATCCCTGAATGAGTTTTCACTTTACTTGTACATACAGCTTTCTGTGAAATCATAGGAGGGACCTTAGATTGAGAGTTAGAAGGGCCTTTAAAGTTCAACTGGTCCAACCTCTTAACTTTACAGAGGAGGAAACTGAGGCCCAGTAAATAATAATAATAATAATAATAGCTAACATTTATAAAGGGGCAGCCAGGTGGTGAAGTCAATAGAGTGCCCTTCCTCGAGTCAAGAGGACCTAAGTTCAAGTCTAGCCTCAGAGACTGTGTGACCCTGGGCAAGTCATCCAACCCTACTTACCTCAGTTCCTCATCTGTAAAATGAGCTGAGAAAAGAAATAGCAAACCACTCCAGTGTCTTTGCCAAGAAAACCCTAGCTGGGGTCAGGAAGAATTGGACATGACTGACCAACAAAACATTTATATGGTGCTTACTTTGTGCCAGGCACCATGCTATATAATACAATTATTATCTCACATGACAACCCTGAGAGGTAGGTGCTATTATGATTCCCATCTTACAGATGAGGAAACTGAGGTAAACAGAAGTCAAGTGACTTGCCATGATCTCCAAGGTAGCAAATAGCTGAGGTATAATGTGAACACAGGTTCTCTGACTCCAAGCCCAATGCTCTTTCCATCATATCACATGACATCTCCATAAAAACTGAAGTGATCTCTTACTAGTATTTTTATAACTTATACAAGGTCATCTTAGTTCAAAAGCTGACAGATACACATTACCTGTGTGACCCTGGGTAAGTCAATTAACCACTCTCAGCTTCAGATTCCTTATCTATTAGCTTTTGTCTTGGATCCCACAAGCATAATTTTCAAATTCTTGCCATGGGGTGTGAACATGAAGATGTTCATCCCTAGCCTTCTATGGTGTTATCAGAATAACTAGCTCCAAATTCCCCAAAAGGGAATGGATCTGAAACCAGTTGGCTTGGATTCTAATCCTACATCAGCTTCTTAATTACTGTTATGCCTGTTTTACTTGGGTCTTGCTTGAGTTAATCAAGGTACAGCACTACCAGTGTGACTTTAGGTAAAGAGGTGTCTCCGAATTCCCCCAATTTTCATTGTATACCAAATTTATTTTGCATTTATTTAATACATCTTCTGCATTTCCTTTTCCATGGATTTGTTTTTCCATAATAACATAAGCATCTTAAGATCAGAGACTGAGATTTTTTTTTTTTGTATTTTTCTCTATATCTACAATGCCCGAACTCAGTGCCTGGAATGTAAAAGGTACTTACTAAATGTTTATTGAATCAAAGTCATTTAAATTTTCTAAACCCCAGTTTCTTCAGTTGCAAAACTGGGGAGAAGGTTGGACCCCTCCCCCCAAAAATGATCTCTAAGTTCAGCTCAAAATCTTTTGATCCAACTTTCTATCATTAAGAGAAAGAACTAAGGATGCCCCTGCAATGTACAGGAAAGCAGCTGTGAAGTAGGTGGGTATACCAGAAAAACCAGTTTTTCCACTTGATGCTCCATTCTCAGACCTTCCATTTCCTCCCTCCCCCATCAACTCCCAAGAATTCTGTTCCCCAAAGGGCAGTGGAGAGGACCTGAATATTCAAGAATTTATTTGCCCCTCCTCCATCTGGGCACCCACCCCAATCATCCTTTCTCCACATCTCCTAGGCTTAATGGTAGGAAATTAGACCTTACCTACTAAGGTGCTTAAGAGATCACTTAGAAAGTAATGCAAAATATCTACTTCTCCCGCTTGGTGTGAGAACATACAGACAGGACATAGCCTGAGCTGAATGGTCTTCTTCCCTGTGTTTAACAAATCAGGCTGATTGAAAACATGGACTTGGATAACACTTATTTCTCTTCCTTCTGACAGGTTATACCCATGGAGGCATGGAAGGCAAAATGATAGAGTAGATAAGAGGGCTGGACCAGGAGTCAAGAAGACCTTATTTCAAAAGCTGACAGATATGCATTAGCTGTGTGACCCTGGGTAAGTCAATTAACCACTCAGCCTCATATTCGTTATCTATAAAATGTAAATAATAATGGCACCTATTTCACAGTGCTGTTGTAAGGATCAAATGAGATAGGAAGTTTTGTTTGTTGTTTTTCAGTCCTGTCCAACTCTTTGTGACCCCATTTGGGGTTTTTGGTAAACATACTGGAGTGGTTTGTCATTGCCTTCTCCAGCTCATTTTACAGATGAGGAAACTGAGGCAAGCAGGGTGGGTGAATTGCCCAGGGTCACACAGGCTGGATTTGAAGTCAGGGCTTCCTGATTCCAGCCCTGGCACTCTAACCATCAAGCCATTTAACTGCCCCTTCTATATGCTAGCTATCATTATTAGCTGAAGGTTGTCAGTTGGGGCCAGGGGATGGGAGGTATACACGTCTCTCTGAAGGAGAGAGCCTCATCACCAGGTGAGCCACAGGAATTCTCAAAGACCATTGTGTGGGGGGCGGGGTGGGGGGGCGGGGTGGGGGCACACAAGTAGGTGCTGCAGTGAATAGAGCACTGGCCCTGAGTTCAAATTCAGGCCCAGACACCTGACTCTTAACTAGCTGTGTGACCTTGGGCAAGTGACTTAACCCCAACTACCTTGCCTTTCCCCCTCAAAAAAAAAAATGACCATTTCTGAGGGCCTTGGGGCAAATTAGTGTGCATTAGCCCAAGAAGAATGCTAGCCAGTAAAGCCAAATAGTCTTAAAATATGAAAGTAAAAATTTTTGTTTCACTACTTTTCTCTGTCTTTGTATGTTTCTAAATTCCTACCTCATTGATTAATTACAAGCCTAAACTTGCTGGGGCTAAAGACTTTCTAATGAAACATTATGAAAGATACTGTTCCACTCCCATAGCCTTCCTCCCCCTTGCTGAGACTACTAATCTACTCAGTGAACATGCTTATTATGGCAGCGAAGCCAATGGAAAACCTCAGCTAAGTCTGCTTAAATACTGCCAGTACGACTGTCCAGTGCCATGTAGAACGTATTTCTGGATGACTGATGTGAAGCGGGATTGAATTCCAAGCTTCAATATAGACGCGCTGTATGACCAATGAGCAAATCACTTCCCCAGCTTGAGCATGAATCCCCATATGAACAAGGAGATGGTTGGACTAGGTCCCAGCCTCTTCACTTTTTTGTATATTGTCTACTTTTTGGCAGTTTGGTGCAAGCTGTAAACCCTTTCTCAAGATTTTGCTTTTAAAATAAAGATACATTTAAATGCATAATGTGTAATGCATTATATAATGCAATATATATATATAACATAATGCATAATACAATTTAATGCATAATGCATAAAATAAGATACATAGATTTTCAAAGGGAATTAATTATGTCACATTATCAAATATTATACTATATTAACTAATTATTATTATCAAAATTGGGCAGCTAAGTGGTGACATGGAGAAAGCCCCAGGCCTGGGATCAGAAGCTCCTGACTTCAAATCCAGCATGAGACACTTAGTAGCTCTGTGACCCTGGGCAAGTCACTTAACCTTGTTTGCCTCAGTTTCCTCATCTGTAAAATGAGCTGGAAAAGGAAATGGCAAACTGCTCTAGGATCTTTACCGAGAAAACTCCAAATGGGGTTATGAAGAATCAGACATGATTGACAACAACAACAAAATTATTAAAATTGTCAGTCATATATAGGATTGAATTGTATGTTAATGAATTATATTAATAACGTTTGAAACATTAAATATCATTTTTTAATTAAGTTCACAGCCTCCCCCCCCCATTAAGAAATTCTGATAGATGATCTCTAATACCCTTCAACTCAAAAGTCTCAGGAAACAGTTTGTCAACAGCCTAGACCATTGTTATGGCTACTGTAATCACCAGGATGAATGAATAAAGAATAGAGATTTGGTCCAGTGAAAGAACTCCTAAATCTGAAGCCTAAATTTAAATTTTGACTTGCCATTTACTACCTGAATGATCTTTGGGAAATTATTTGATTTCCTTAGATCTCAAGTTCCTCCTCCATAAAATGGGTGAATTAGACTAGAAATCCTCAGGGTTTCCTTCTAGCTCTAAATCATTAACCCACAGGAGTAGGTAGAGAAGCCCTTAGAATAATAAAGTGCACAAGCTGCTTCCCTGTATGCTTATGATAGGAGCATTTTTTTTTTTTTGCTTTCTGGACTTCCCCCCTCCCCCCACCCCCAATCCCCACTCTCCACCTCCTCAGCCCCCCACCCCCAACCACCTCCTTTTCCAAATGCTTTATCTCTAAATCACTTGTCTTTGCTATCTCAATCTTTTCTCAGCCAGCACTCAGGGCCACAAGATTCTTTGGGACCTTATCAAAGGATGATTACCCTTTGGTAATTACCCCACCCATCTCATATCTCTCTGAGTTCTAGGGTAATGAAAATTCAAATATGAGTCATGGAAAACTCCTGTTTATGGAGGCATGCTGTTAATGGCAGTCAGATGAAAGCAAGGGTTCAAAAGCCAGGGCTGACAATTCGAAAAGACAGTTCAGGATACTAGGTTTTTCAAATCAATCTCAAGTCACTTTTTTTTAAAAAAAAGAATAGAATTCCTAACTGAGGAGATGCTAGATTCTTGGCATCTTGTATAAACTTATAAGGAAGTACTAAAGAAGTAGAGCCTTGATCACTGACACGTTTGTAAATAATTCTGATTGATGTGATGAGCCTGAGCTATTAATTCAAAGGAAGATTCTACTTTGATTTATGTTTTTCTTTTATAACTGTTGACATTTGTATGATCTCATTTAGGTGAGAAAGTCCCTGGGAACAGAGTTCTACAATATTGGTCTTGAAATGAACATTTTTACAAGAGTTCATTATCTGGGTAATTTGCATTCAAATAGCCGTATCAGAAGCACTGTTAACGGGGCTAAAGATAGTTTAAAGACTCATCTATGGAAGAAAGCTTATTATAGTTTAGCTTGAAGAAATAGGCGGACTTCCCACTTCCTCCAATAAGGAAGCAATCTTCTCTTCTGTGGCTCTGGGGTAAGACTTTGTCCCTGCCTTTCCCACGGACTTCACAAGTTTTATTTTTCATTATACAGTTATCCCTTCCATATCCCGACTTCTCCCATCCAAGTTTTATATACTGCGGGTTGGCATAAGGAATCAAATGGAGAATCTGGGGGGAGTTTTGCAAGAAGTCACTGACAACACTCAAAGGCCAGCAGATGACATACAAAAAAGCTTAGAAACTTAGAAATGCATAAAACATCTGTGTTGTATTGTGTAATATCAACGTATTTTATCTTTTAATACCCCAAATATACACAATTTCTTTTCTAAAGTTAAGTAAAAAAATTGAAGTTTGTGAAAAAAAAACCCAACTTGAAAGCAAGCAGACACTACACAAAGGCTGGTATTTTTAATTAACATTGACCTACATATAGCCCATGACCAAATACTTAACCTTAATTTTATAATAAACACCCCATAAAAGAAAAAGAAAAAAAAATTCAGACTCTTCTGGTATGAAGGGTGGGTCAAAAACTTTTACACGGATTTTCCAGATAGAGGGGGAGCCAAGGTCCTAATTCCCACAATGTGGAAGGGATACTGTAGTAATTTGTATAGATGCCCTATTCCTTCTACTTTGAGCTCCAGAGAGACAAGAGCCATATGTGACCTATCTTTGAATCTCTTCTACTTTCCGACATAGTCTTCTGCACACACGTTCTTGAATGCTTCAAGAATCTGTATTCTATTTGTGACCATTCCAGCCATTAACAAAGACCACAACTCTTCCATGCCTAGTAGACAGTCAACATTGGTTCATAAGATCATAGATCTAGAAGTTTAAATTTAAATTTAAATTTCATCTTGAACAATTCCTTCATTTTACAAATTAGGAAACAGGTGCAGGGCGATTATGTCTTGCTCAAAGTCACATAGAACTCCTAGTTGGTGCAGCAGAGAATGCTAGAATCCTCCATCAGACCTTGACAGGGGTATACTGGTAAATGTTGAAAAAAATCTTCTCACAACACTTTTAAACTTAATCTATTTATTTACATTTTCTCCATCACTTTCTTAAGTCTAGACAGGCACAAAAAGAAACAATAAAGCAAGTCCTGATTCCTAGAATTTGCCATTTTCCAAGCTGAATGTTCACATTGAATATTTAACAATCAGCTCTCCAGAGTCATTTGAGCTGACTGGATAAGGCAAGTCACTTAATCTCTCCCTAATTCTCTCCCTCCTCATCTTGGTCTCTAACTTCTTTCAGATCCCAGCTAAAACCGTACCTTTTGTAAGAATTCTTTTTTTGACCCTCAATTCCAGGGCCTTTCTTCTATTTATCAGCTCCAATTTACCCTACTTTTTGCCTTGTTCATACATAGATGTTTTCATTTTGTCTCCTCATTAGTTCCTTAAATGCAGGAACTGTGTTTTGTTTTGTTTTTTTTCCTTTGTTTCCCCAGTAACTTAGCACGAGGCTTGGAATATTAACCAGGTGGTTAATAAATGGTTAGTGATCATAAGCCTCCATTTCCTCATCTGTAAAATGGGAATAATAGTAATGATAACATGTACATCACAGGATTGTTGTGAAGATCAAAGGACACAACATATGTAAAGTGTTTTGCAAATCTTAAAGTGCTAAATAAATGTTAGCTTTAAGTGTCAAAAGCAACATTCGAACCCAGGTCTTAAGACCCCAAAGCCAGTGTTCTTTTGATTCTACCATGAGAGTAAAGGACTCTTATCTTTTCCTCTTCTCCCTCCTCCCTAAGTGATGAAGAGGATGAAGCCAACAGGAAGGTGGTACTGTGACTTTTGCAAATGAATTTAAGTGAGAGAGGGCTGTGCAAAGTCACCAGAATCACTATCTCTTCCAGAGCCATCTGGGTCCAGGATGACCAGAGATGGCTCTGGATGTGATGGGAGACCTTGGCTCATCCTGATCTGTGCCTTGCCACTGGACCCAGATGACTCCAGGGGAGAAAGTGAGGCTGGTGCTTTTGTACAGCCCTCCCTCAAATCCAATTCACTTGCAAGTCATGACATCACCTTCCTGATGTCAAGGTTCTCTTTGAGAATAAAGGACAAAAATACAAGTGATGATTAATTGGACTGTAGGACCCAACTAAATTGGGAAATGTTTCGGCTCATTTAATGAAGCAAATATTTATTAAGCATCTTCTATATGCAGGGTACTGAGCAAAGACCCAAGAATACAAAGATGTTGTTGTTTATTGTTAGGACATGGCTTCTTCCCACAAGAACTATTATTATATTCTACTGGAAGTAAGGATACAGTGTGTTTCCAGATTAATATAATAAAATATCTATTGTGTTGGGGCAAAGGAGAAATCCAGATATGACTCTTCTGGAAAATTTCAGGACAGAGACAAAATTGAAATGATGAAGAAAGGCTTTGAGGAAGAGATGACACCTGAGTTAAATAAACCTTACAAAAGAACGATTCCTGTTAAGGGCATTAGGATTAATTGTCAAAAAATAAAAGACTGTTGGAGACAATAGCAAACAACTTAAAATTCAACATAGACTCATTAATGTCTGTTATGTCAGAGTATTGAAGATAAATGACATAGTTACTGTTCTATATAAAAGGACAAGTATGGGGACATAAGGTACTGGGGATTTCAGATGTCAGAAATGATCTGACTTTGTTTTCCAGCAGGACTAGAAAAGAGCATAGGACCTAAAGTCAGTGTGTAGATTCCAGGTTTTGATTTGTCATTTACCAAGCCCTTAAAGTTTAAATTTATAATACTCTGATCACACAAAAAGGTAAAGTGGGCAAGATTAAGAGATGAAGCATTGTGACTTTGAGCTAATCTTATTCTGAGACTCAGTTTCCTCAACTGGAAAACTGGGGCAATCTCTTATCAGAAGGTAGAGAAATAAATTGAAATAATGGATTATGAAAAATATAAAGCATTATTGTTCTGTCATTAATAGCCATGTTAGAAAACAGTAATGAGTTTAATAATTCAAAGTGGTTCTTAAATAACCAGTTAAAATTCTACAAGTGGAAATGTTTGTCTTCATAATAATTGAATATTTATGAATATTATTTTAAGGACTGATTTAAAAAATTAATTATAACATGACTTTAGAAACTTGTGTCACAAAGAATTTGATAAATTTAAAAAAAAAAACAACTAATTTAAGTACATGAAGCACTTCTGGACTACTTATTCACCAAGCTTTCATTTTACAAGTAGTATCCCCAGAGGGTGCCAACTATTCTCAGGTTCCAGGGCATACCCTGTGGGTCTATATTCCTCAAAAATACCCATGGCTGTGTTTTCCATTAACAATTAGCTGATGGGGCGGCTAGGTGGCGCAGTGAATAGAGCGTCGGCCCTGGAGTCAGAAGGACCTGAGTTCAGATCTGACCTCAGACACTTAAGGCACACACAAACAAAAACCTAGTCGTGTGACCTTGGGCAAGTTACTTAACCCCAATTGCCCTCCAAAAGGCAAAAAAAAAAAAAAATTAGCTGAGAGACACAATTAGCAAAAGCATATACTAAATCCTTGTTGTTCAATCATTTCAGGTTCTTTTTGGGACATTTGGGGTTTTCTTAGCAAAGATAATGTAATGGTTTTCCATTCCTTCTCCAGATCATTTTACTGATAAGGAAACTGAGGCAGGCAGAAGTAACTGGCTTGCCCAGAGTCACGTAGCTAGTAAATGTCTGAGGCCAGATTTGAACTTAGGAAGAGGAGTCTTTCTGATTTCAGGCATCACACTCTGTTCCCTGCTCCACTTGATGGCATAGTGAAAACAGTAGGTACAAAAACATTCCTCCTGGGATGCACTCTCCCACCGATACACACAGGCATCTGTGGGAAGACTAGATTCAAAGTAAAGTATGACGGCAGTGAGCCCCGGGTGGAGTATGTGTAGTCAAGGACATACACCTCCTGATGCTCCTGATTCCTTCCTTTGGCAGGCTTTTTGGAAGCCTGCTTTTCTAAAGACTAGATCTTTCTGGAAGTTGCAGACAGCTATCTTGTCTATTGCCAAGAGTCCCACTCCTCAAGTAATCTCCTCTCCATCTATCTGTCCGAAATGGACATCTCTGTTCCCCACTGGTTATAGTGTCCCCTATTGGTTGACTGACTCTTCTTCAGAACCACATGGCAGAAGACTGTGGCTGAAGGAGAAAGAAATTTCTTCCTCTCCTGGTCTAATCTTTCAAGGGTCTACTACACATGCAGCCCCTAGCTTATGCTCCTTCAAACTTTCAAATTTGTCCTGGGCTTATCTATTTAAAGCTTTTCAAAAGTCTATCGATTTTTTTTCTCATTCAATTATGCTTTTCTCTTTAATTCCTCAGAGATAGGTGTGAACACTTTGTGAAAGGATCACAGGGATTTAACACCTTGCTAACATATTAGCACCTCATTAGCTTCCTTATCTGCTAGTTTCTGTGACTATATCAACTATGAAGAAGAATCAAATCATCCTTCTCACATTTTCTTTAAAAAAAAAAGTGCTATCCAAATAAAAAATTGGCTTTATTGGGCCATCCCTGTGTGATGGGATTGGGGAGGAGCATGTCAGTACACACAGGTCTGGAGGCAGCTTGTGCAGTCTTATGGAGGTTGGGAGCAAGTCAAGGTCAAAGGATATCTGGTAGGACAAAGCATGTGAGGAGAGATAGGAACTTCTGGAAGGGGAAACTCTCTCTACCAATGCAGAGAGGAGCACCTTCTCTGTAACTTAAAATCTCAGAGAGTTGACTAAAATACCCAGAGAGTATTTTACCCAAGGTCATAAACCAATATGTGTTAGAAGTGGGACTTTCCCCAGGTCTTCCTGGCTCTGTGGCTGGATCTCCATTCACTTTGAGGAGAAATATGAGGGGACTTAAAGGCCTGCAGAGTTCTTAAATTTGTGATTTGAGATTTTTGAGCAGAAAGTGACTGGCCCAGACCTGAACATAAGGAATGTTTTGTTTTGTTTTACAGAGGTGTGAAGGCTAGATTTGAGGTAGAAAAACCCAGATATGAATTTATTCTATGAATTCTATGAATGGAAAACTCCCACTTTTGGTCACCAGACTGGCTTAGTCCAGTGTTTGCAAGTGGCTGAGACTTTCTCTCTTATAATCATTAACAACGAAGAGCATTAGCATCAGCATTATCAACATAGGCAACAACAACAAAGAGAGACTAATCCTATGCAATTATTTTAAAAATGTATTTTGTTTTTGATTTATGGGATCAAACAAGCATTTTCATAATATAGTATAATTAAAAATGATGATTGCACATGAAACTGCAAGTCTGTTATGTACAGCTTGCTATTCCTTTTAAATATATAATAGTTATCATATAATTATTTTTTGCTTTTTTTCTTTCTTCTCTTCTCCCCACCTGATAACTGCCATTGGACACAAATGTGTGTGTATGTATATATATATATGTGTGTGTGTGTGTGTGTGTGTGTGTGTGTGTATGTGTGTATGTGTGTAAAACCGTTCTATAGATACTTTTATCTATCAGTGCTTTCTCTGGATGCAGATAACATCTTTCTTCATATGTCCCTTATTTTTAATTTGTCTATTTATAATATACAAAAAAACTTATTTGCTCAAAGTTGTTCTTAAAAGAATACTGCTATTACTGGATACGATGTTCTCTTGGTTCTGCTCATTTCTCTTTTCAATATTTTGTGCAAGTCTTTCCATGTATTTTCCATGGTTTTTCCAAACTTGGTGCCAAGGAAGTAATGAGAAAATGTACCTACCTACTTCCTTTGCAGAAATGGGGGTGCTGTGAGGGGCAGTAGGTGGTGTAGTGAATAGAGCATGGGCCCTGGAGTCAGGAAGACCCAAGATCAAATCCAGCCTCACATGTACTGGCTGTGTGACCTTGGGCAAGTCACTTAACCCCAATTGCCCTACCTTCCCCCCTCCAAAAAAAAAGAAATGGGGGTCAATGAGTATTGAAGATCACATACATTTATTGAAGATTTTTTTCTTTATTATTTCTATAACTCTGTTACAAAGTACAACTCTCAGTAGAGGAGTGGGGAAAAATAGAATAGAAATTAAGGTAACTGAAACTTTAACTCAGTGTGTGTACTAAAAGCACTTGTAGGCCTTCCAAAGAGCAGAAATAACTAGACAGCATCTATTTAACAAGTATAATTATTTAAAATAGGGAGCTTGGTAACATATGCTTTCTCCCCTCTGGTAACTGCATCCAATGAGTTTGTGTCTCCCAGGCTTAGCCCTGACTGACCTTGAAGAAAGCCTAGGAGGCAGCCTCTAGGGTCTTTCGATATCCCCCTCCCTCCACAAATTGAATTTGGATTTCTATCACTAGGTCTAAATTGCTAATTGTGGCTCTAGTCTGGGTTAGACTAAATGATCTCTGAAGTCTCTTTCAAATCTAAGATTGGTAAGGGGATTTGAACCTGGGTCTTCTAACCACTTATCCTATACTCTTTCAACCATATCATGTTGCCTCTAAATCCTGACACAGCTTTAATGGAGGAGAAGCAAGCTAATCTTTTATTACCCATTTGAACATCTCAGAAGTCTGGTGATTGGTGGTGGGTGGTTTAAATATTCATTGTGCAAGTGAAGAAGAAAAATGAAATGAAAGATCCTAAGTATGTTATCTATACAAATATTTTCAGATGAAATGATGACCATCTTTGTCCCATAGCACAATAACTCAACACATGTCCCTCAAAGGAGAGTGTGATGAAAAGTCTGATCAATATCAATAGCATTAGTATAGACTGAATTATACACAATGTGGTATGAGCCTTAAATGCCATGTTTTTGCATGAAATGAGTCAGGCTTAGAGTATAATTGCAAATAATTTAATGTAATTCTTTCTGTACCATGAATCACATATTTGTGAAGTGACATCATCTAACGAAACTGAGCCCAAATCCACTCAGAGTTTTAACTATCTCACCCACCAGTGGATGAATCAGTACTGAGCTGACATCCCAGTAAAGATTTTAAGGTAACGATGGCATAGTTGGCTAATTGCACACCTCTTCAATCAGTCCTACAAATTAGCAATTGTGTGTGACATTCAGTCAAATCTATACTTTCATGTATAATTTTTCAACTGCCTTAAAAAAATAGGAGGCCTGAAGCAAACTTGGTTCTAAAAGAAATGCAGTCTAAAACAGGAATTCATAACCAAACACGAGTCTGTGAACTCATTTTTATATATTTTTAATAATTATATTTCAATATAAATGGTTTTCTTTTATCATTCTATTTATTTATTTAATAAACTTAAAAACATTATTCAGAGAAGGGGTTTTATCAGACTGCCGAATCTTATTTTTACCCTCCCCCCAATTTTCAACCAAGAAGTCAATTTACAAACCTTAAAACACTCTATACATTTTAGTTGTTGACATTACTATCATCGTTATTGTTTGTTGACATTGTGAATAGCATAGGTCTAAATGTGTTTCCTTCTTCTAATAAATACACAACTTAAGAAAAGAAAAAAAACACCTAAGATTCATAATAATAATAATGGTAAGGGGACCTTCATCCTTGAAGTCACTAAGGCTTACAACTTCATTGTCAGTCCTCAGCTCTTCACTCCTCACTCCTACCTGCGTCCAGTCTGTTGCCAAAACCTGTCATTTAAAATCATTCCTTTGCAAAGCTACCTTTTCTCCTCTAACACTGCCATTACTCTGGTGCAAGCCTTTGTCACCTCACACCTGGGCTATTGCAATAGCCTTTTTGGTTGGTCACCTTGCCTCAAGTTTCTCCCTCCATTTAGCTGTCAAACTGAACCTCCTAAAGGACAGGTCTGACCATATCAACCGTTTTTTCAATAAAATATAGTGGCTCCCTATTACCTCCACGATCAAATATGACATCCTCTGTTTGGTTTTCAAAATCCTTTAAAATCTGGCCCCTTCCTGCCACTTTATCCCTCTCTCCATAACCTGTCATCAGTGACACTGACATTTTTGATGTTCCTAGAGCAAGACACTCCATCTCCCAACTCTGTGCATTTTCACTGGCTGTCCCTCATTCCTGGAATAATTCTCAGTGTCCTCACCTTCGCATTCTGACTTTCTTCTATTCTCAGTTTAAACATCACCTTCTGCAAGAAGTCTTTCCTAGTTCCCCTTAATTTCCATGTATACTTATCTCCAGTTTATCTTTCATGGATCTTGTTGTTTGCATATTGTACCCCTTCCCTCTGCCTCCCCCGCCCCGAATTTGACTTGAAGTCAGGGACTGCCTTTTGTCTTTTCTCTGAATCCCAAGCGCTTAACACAGGGCCAGGTACACAGTAGGTGCTTAATAAATACTTATTGACCCGACTAAAAAGGCACAGGAGACTCTAGAACTGAAAAGGCATTGCTCAAAGACATTTTTCATCTAATTTTGAAACCTCCACTGGGTGATTTGAAACGCCCATAGGAAATCTAATCCACTGATTCCATTTGGATGAGTTAAGTGAAGGGGAGTCTTTTTTACCCTCATTTAAACACTGTTCTTTCTGTTTATATCTTGCTCAGCAAGTTCCATACTTTTCCCATTGCACACTGCCACAACGAGAGAATCCTCTCCTGTAATAATTACAAATGGCATTCTGCAAGGGTCTCACCTTCTTGATTAATGACAGATGGTGTCTGAGTAGATTAGTATTCCTTGTTGCCCTGCACTTCCAGTAAGATAGGCAAAGACTACAAAAAGCAGTGGGACTGGAAAATTCTGCTGCAAATAAAGAAATGGAAATGAGGGGAACACACACATACACAGACACACATATACACACACAAACACAAACAGTAGTAGGAGAACTAGTGTCTCTGGGAGAAAAGATTTCTAGCTAGTCAAATCAGAGGAGAGAAAGGTAAAACAGCTTCACTCCTAAAAAACATGAAATCTAACCAAACAAAGGACTCATGATCATTTCATATTTTAGCACAAATTTTGGGATGGCTCTATATCAAATGCAAAGAGAAGATTTGGTCATGTCAATGTAAGTTGATATTATTATTATTATTATTATTATTATTATTATTATTGGCTAGGGTAGAGCAATTGGCAACCAAGAGAGCAGAAAAAACAACCAAATTCCTAAGGTAGATTTGTTGAGGGTAGAAGCTTTGACTGAGTGTTTTTATACTCTTAATATTTCAAACTGGGTGAGATTAACATCAACAAGGAGGCCTTTAAGAAATTACTTCTGGGAACCTCTTTTCTTCTGAACTAAGCTCTTGAGAAGTAAGTAAAAAAAATGTTCACAATATTGGGGTGAGGATAATCTTTTGGCCAAAGATTAATTAATAAGTTTTATTTGTCTGGTACTGCATCTCTCATTATGATAGAACAACAAGGGCAGTGTTCTCTGCTTTGAACTGCTTTTCATAGTTATAAATAATAGCTGAAGCTTCTTTCCTAGGCATTAAAGGAGAGAAACAATGATCTGCAATAAGACATGGAAGGAATTCATTCTAACTATCTTGAAATGAGAAAAAGCACCATGTAAATCACCTCTACTGGTAATTTTTAAGAGACTAGCCTCAATATTCAAAGAGACTAGCCATGATTCAAATCCCTTCTTTCCATCCAGTCTGCCACTGCCCTAGCGTGGGCCCCTATCTTTTCTCACTTGAACTTTTGTAAATAAAGCATACCTCATTTTATTGTGTTTCACGTGGTTGCATTTAGCAGATATTGTGGAGTCCTTGTTTTGTTTTACAAATTGAAGATCTGTAGTAACTCTGAATCTAGCAAGTACCATTTTTCCAATGGCATGTGTTCACATTGTGTCTCTATGTCACATTTTGGTAATTCTTGCAATACTGCAAACTTTTTCATTATTATTATATCTGTTATAATGATCTGAGATCAGTGATCTTTTATGTTATTATTGTAATTATTTTGGGGTACTACAAATAGCACCTATATAAGATGGATAAATGTTGTGTGTATTCTGACTGCTCCACCTCCCCTCAGTCCTTCTCTTTCGCTCTCCTAGGGACTGTGTATTCCTTGAGACACAACAATATTGAAATTAGGCCAACTAATAACCCTACAATAGCCAATAAATTTTCAAGTGAAAGAAAGAGCCAATCTATGCAGCAAACTGAATTGTCTTATTTTAAGAAATTGCCCCAGCCACTGCAACCTTCAGCAACCACACCCTGATCACTGAGCAGCCATCAACATGGAGGCAAGACCCTCTACCAGCAAAAAGATTGTGACTCACTGATGGCTCAGATGATGGTTAATATTTTTTAGCCATAAAGTATTTTAATTAATGTATGCTCATTGCTTTTTTAGACATAATACTAGATTCAATACACTACAGTATAGTGTACACATAGCTTTTATATGTACTGGGAAACCAAAAAATTCATGTGACTTGCTTTATTACCATACTTGCTTTGTTGTGGTGGTCTGGAATTAAACCCATAGTATCTCTGAGCTACACCTCCCAACTGGTCCCCATACTTCTGTTTTTTCCCTATATAATCCATCTTTTGTTCAGTTGCCAAAATAACCTGCCTAAGGCAAAGGTCTGACCCTGTCATTCCTTTATCTTCAGTGGATCCCTATTGCCTCTAAGGTAAAATATAAAATAATCATTTTGGCATTTAACTGTGTCTCTCTCTCCACTCCCCAACCCTCCAACCCCCAATGATTTCAGTTCGCCTTCATAACCTAATTTCATATTACTCCCCCATGCTCAGTAGTCTAGCCAGACTGAACTACACTCTTCCCCAAACTCAACACACATGCTATCTTCTGCCTCTGGCTAAGCCATGCCTCATTCTTCATCTCTGCCTTTAAGAATCCTTCTATTTTTTGAAGATTCAACTCAGGTGCCATCTTATTCAGGAAGACTTCCTTAATCTCCTTCCCCCTGAAAGGGTTCTTCCTCCTTCTCAAATTTCAGAATTGTCTGAATTATATATTTAAAAGAATAGAAAATTGTGCAGAATGAATTTTAAGTGCCATGTATAATCATCTTTTTATCATACTATGTTATGGAATGCTTTTTTTATTCCATAAATTTAAAAAATAAAAACTTAAAAAAAATCCGAATGATCCCCACAAACCCACAGCACCTTACCTTATGTGATAATTAGTTATGCACATGCTGTGCACACAGAGTAGAATACATTTTATTATGGCAAGGATGCTCATTTAGAAAACAAACAAAAAACTCTACATCCCAAACACTTAACAGAATGCTTTGTACTTTTCTTTTTGTTTGAGATCAGACTTGAGATTTCATCAGCAGATCAGCCACTGTTCTGCAACTTGTCTTAAAGATTTAGCTGGAGGCAGTGAAAGGTTAAATGACTAGTCCAGGGGTGCACAGGCAGCAAATATATGTCAAAGGTAAGAGTTGGACACACTTCTCTTTGCCTCTAAGGCTAACTCTCTATTCACTGTGCCATGTCTCTCTCATAAACATTGACTGAATTGAATTACGGAATTATGGATGTATTTTTTTGACTTTTATTTAGCATTTTGTTTTCCTCCAGGTACATATAAAAACAATTTTTAACATTCATTTTTAAAACCTTGAGCTCCAAATTCTTTACCTCTGCCATCTTGGCTCCACCCCTGACTTCCAACTTCTCTCCCTTCCCCTTCCCCATCCACCCCCAATGAGAAGGTAAGCAATTCAATATAGGTTATAGTTTTTATATGTATAGACCTGCAAAGAATTATGGATGTGTTTTCCTTTTTTTTTAACAACAACAAATAGTTATTGAGTAATGTGTTACTCCATGATGCTAGCTGCTTTTCCCACATATAAAGGGAAAACCCAATCTAAACTCTTTATGAAGAGAACTTTCCCAATGAGAGTGCAAAGAGGGAAAGATACTAGCTTTTGAGAAACTGTCATTAACTTGTATTGTATCCATTTAGGAGAAAGTAATGGCATTTTATCCTTATGCCCAGATACTGCATAGAGTTCATATTTTGATCATTAAACATCATCCATTGATCATTGAACAAATATCTTTACTTATTCATATTCAATATTCACTTAACAAACATTATTTAAGCTAGTCCTTTGTTTTTGAGCATTCTGCTAGGGAGAATATAAAATTTGGATCTTACACATCCAGCCTTGAAGAAATTTGTGGTCTAGTAGGGGGGAAAAGGATTCAAACCTTAATTCACAATATTACATAATAAGTGCAAGAGAGAAATGCTGTCAGCAAGGTTATGTACATTGTTGGTAGACTGCCTACTGTGAATATTTGTATAATTTTACTACCATTGTACATGTCTCTATATCCTCCTTACACTTATATGCATTTATGTTGTTTCTTTTTGTTTTTTATCCATCCTATGTCAGGGACCAAGTGTAAGGGACCAGTGTAGCTCCACGCATTGGATGAGGACCTAATAAATGATCTTTACTAATGAAGATACACTAATGCACTGGTTCTGTAATACTGCTCATAATATTGTACAATATTTGACCAATATGTATTTTGTATTATCTGAAGCTCTCTGTCCTTCAGTTTTCTTATCCTCCAAAAAAGGATATAGTGGATGTATTTTTCAACTACATTATCTTAAAATAGGCATTTTCTAGAGTCTTTCCAAAATGTGACTGGCACACAACTAGATCCTCTATAGTTTCTATGTAGGGAGGGTGTTAACACCTTCAAATCCACAAGATCATGCCAAGGCTAGGGGAAAGGACCTGGTGGCAAAAAGTATTGACCCTAGGGAATATTCTAAAGGGGAAGGTCATGATCTCTACTTTTAAGAAAATAAATAAAGAGGGACAAGGAGAAAAGATTGCAGAGATAAAAAAACACTGACAATAATGGTAGTATATGAGAAAAGGAAAAAAGAAATATAGCAGGGAAATCAAATTCTTGAAATTTAGTGAGACAGTCTGTCATAAAATCATTAGACTACTGGAAGGAGTAGGGGTCTGGGGAAAGAATGTTTTGGAGTCAAAAGACCTGGATTCAAATCTCAGCCCACCTCTGTAACCTTGGTCAAGTCACTTAGACCTCAGTTTTTGTTTCAGGAAAACAGAGGGGTTGAACTAGATCTATGATTCTATTAATTTTTTCCAATATGCCCGTTATCTGTGACATTACCCTTTGGGGACAAAGAAAAGGATCAGTAATAAAGAAATTGTTTCCTTCCTGATAAACCACTCAAGAATGGAATGAGCAGAATTCTGCTCTGATGACTTTCATGTACCCCAGGCTTTGCTGATGCTTCAGCCTCCTTCTGAAAAGTGGTATGCACTTGCTTGGCCTACACAGCATGAAAGCATTGCCTTTGTGACCCACAGCAATAGACGGAAGATTAGGATAGTAGAGAGGTGGGTGGAGGAAGACTTTTTTAATCCTCAGTCCTCAGGAAGACCTATTTCTTACAACTTCCCTAGTTAACGAGGGGAGAATTGGAATCATATCATCAAAAGACAGGAAAGGACTTCAAGAAACCTCTTCCTCTGGGCAGATTTGAACCAAAAGTACCCAAAGGCTTATGCTATTGATCCTATATACAAGGATAGAAACTACACAGCTGAAAAGCTCCAGGAAATAATCACCCTTGAATTTCAGAATTCAAAATTATCCTAGGCCCAGTGGGAGCTAAGAAGTTTTACATGACATTATTCTTATCCTAAAGAAGCTTTAGCTATTATTTTTTTAGGGAAGGGAGTTCTTGACCTGTGATTTCTTTACTGTGGAGAATTCTCAATCTGGAAACTCCCTCTGTGTTCAAATTGATGCTTTTGCAACTCTATAAGATAAAAGTAAAGTAGAGGGCATCTGGTTGGACTCATTTTATTTTATAGATGAGGAAACTGAGGCCCGGGGAGGCAAGGTAATTTACCTAAAGTCATACAGATAGTAAACTGTCACTTTCTGGCCCCTAGTCAAATATTCTATCCACTTCAACATAGTAAAAGTACTCAATAACTCTATTTATATAGACTTTAAAATTTGCAAAGTGCTTTGTACATATTATCTTGTTTATCCTCAGTCATAACCTTGTGAGGCTGGCACTATAGTTTTACAAAACAAATGACTTGTCCAGGATCCTACAACTAGTAAAAGTGAGAGGAAGAGTCCAACTCTAAGCCGAGTGCTTTAACCATACTCCCTCATATGTTCAATCTTACTACTACTACTAATGATAGCTAAGAGTCACATAGCTCCTACTATGTACCAAGCATTCTGTCAAGGGCTTTACATATATTATCTCATCTGATTCTAACAACAACACTGAGACTATCCCTATTTTGCAGATAAAGAAATTTAGGCAAACTGAGATTAAGCTATTTGTCCAGGGGCACACAGGTAGTCAGTGTCTGAGTCTGAATCTGAACTCAGATTTTCATGTCTCCAGGTCCAGCATCCTACTTACTGCACCAACTAGAAGGATAATGATAAATATTCTTCAGTACTTCTATATTTTGATATTTCCATGATTGCACTGATGTGAAAACCCTTTCCATCTTGTAGACCTCATCTGGTGCAATTCTCATCCACATTTTTCCACAGGTCCTCCATAAAGGAATCCCTCTGTGGACAGAACCAGTATAGGACTCTGGCTGTCTAGCTGCTGTTCTTTACTAAGGATACAGGACTGGTCCACCTCCTTTTCTAGTCATTAATAATGATGATTAATAAACTAGAATTTATATAATCTTTGAGGTTTGCAAAGTATTGTAAAATGGTTTACATATAGTCTTATTTGGGCCTGTGAGATAGGTGCTATTATTATCTCCATTAGGGGAAGGTAAGTGACATAGTAGAAAGAGAACTGGGCTTAGAATGGGGAAAACTCATCTTCATGAGTTCAAATCCAGCATCAAGACACTTTCTAGCTGTGTGACCCTGGGCAAGTCATTAAATCTTGTTTGCCTCAGTTTCCTCATCTGTAAAAGAAGCTGGAGAAAGAAATTCCAAACCATTCCAGTATCTTTGCCAAGAAAACCCCAAATGGGGTCATGAAGAGTCAGACACCATTGAAACAACTCAACAGTAACAAAATTATCCCCACTGTATAGTTGAGGAAACTGAACCAGAAAGAGGTTAAGTGAATTGCCCAGGGTCACACAACTAACAAGTATCTGAGGTAGGATTTAAACTCAGGTTTTTCTGACTCCAAGTCCACTACTCCATCCATTGTGACAACTATCTCTACTACTATTTCTTGGGTGCAAATCATATTTGATGACATGCTTTTAATACTCACTATTCATATTTCTATTGCTCCTTTGTTCAGCTATAGTTCTGATTGTCCTGCCATGATCAGAACCTTGTAGAATCACTAGGAGAATATAAATATTATAAAGAAGTGATTTTTACAAAAATAGCAATCTGGTATCAGTTTCCCAAATTCAACTCAATTATTCTCTTCTTCTTATTCAATTCTGACCCCATTTCAATGTCAATCTTCAACTTTTCCAAGATATATATATTCTTTTCTAAAATTTTTTGGTCTTTATTAATTTGTTTGTTTACTTTTGGTTTACAATATTCAGTTCCACAATTCTTTGAGTTTAAAATTTTCTCTTCCTCGTTCCCCTCCCCTCCCCCACCCATGGTGGCATACAATCAAGTATAGGATCTGCAAATACTTTCACATTAGACATTAGTCAGATTATAAAGAAGGATTGTATCAGATGGAGTGAGCAATGGGAAAGAGGAAACAAAACCAAACAAGAAAAAGAAAAAGAGCAGGTAGTTTGTTTCAATCTGGATTCAAACTCAGTTCTTTCTCTGGATGTAGACATCTCTTTCCATCATGAGTCTTTTGGGGTTGACTTATAACCCTGCATTGCTGAGAAGAGTCCAGTCTGTCATAGTTGGTCATCATACATATGTTGTGTCTGTAATTGTGTACAAATTTCTCCTAGTTTTGCTCTTCTCACTCAGTATCAGTTCATATAAGCCTCTCCAGGTAAATATGAAGTTCATCTGCTCCTCGTTTCTTATAGCACAATAGTATTCCATTACATGCATATACCACAAGTTGTTCAGCCATTCCCCGATTGATGGGCATCCCCTTAATTTCCAATTCTTTGCCACCACAAAAAAGAGTTGCTATAAATATTTTTGTACATATGGGTCTTCCTTTGTACATACGGGTCTTCCTCCCACTTCTATGATCTCTTTGGGATACAACCCTAGAAGTGCTATTGCTTGGTTATATATATATTCTAATGGACTAAATCCACAAGATTCCCATTCTACAGCATTTCACAAAATGGGCAATATTTGTATTTTACCTACTTATTTTTTCATGAATTGAATGGTCTTTCAATGTCTTTTAAGGGTCCATAGATATAATTGAGGAAGACACTAATAACAATACTATTTTTTTAAAAGCAATTGGGGTTAAGTAACTTGCTCAAGGTTACACGACTAGTCATTATTTATGTGTGGGTGCTCATTTTCTTTTTTTTTTAACAAATGCTTTATTAACTTCTGTTTTACTTCATTCATTTCTGCCAGATTTTGAGTTACAATCATTTTCCCCCCGTTATTCCCCTACCCAACCTCCCAGAATAGCATTCCCACAAGATATCGCTTCCTCCAATCTGCTCTCTCCCATACCTTCTCCCATACCCCCTTCAACTTTTCCATTAGAGGAAGGTGAATCTTTGTGTCCCAATGCCTGCACATATTATCTCCCAGTTATAAGCAAAAGAGTATTAATAATAGTATTTATATATATTTGAAACATTTAATGTTAAGACCTCGAATTTCAGATCCATTTCCTTCCTCCCTTGTCACCCATTCCCTCTGGGGAGATAAGTAATTCAGTACATGTTGTACATGTCTGGCTATGCAAAACATTATCATAGTAGATATATTGTACAAGGCTGCTTATAATTCCCTCCCACTCATCCCACCCCCCACCTGGTCCATTCCCTACATGATCCTGTCCCTTTTCTATAGTGGGTACTTCCAACCTCCCCTCCCCCCAAGGATGCCCTCCCATCCATCATCCCTCCTCTCATCCCCCTTCCCCCTATCCTGCTGCAGGTTGAGATATCCCATTTAGTATGTATGTCATTTTCTCCCTGAACCAAATTCAATGTGAATGTGGTTTTGCCTTTTTAGCCTTCCTTATTCTCCCCCTCCTTTGCAACCACTTCCCCTACATGAGATAGTTTACCCTACCCTGTCTCTCCCCATCTCCTCTTGCCACTTTCCTCTCTCACCTCATAATTTCATCCCTTGAGTATTCTCCCTTCCCAACAAATTCAACCTATGCCCTCTATCCATATAAAACTGTAAACATATACACACACATTCACATATGTATTCATATGACCACACCCCCTTCTTCCATTATTTTCATAGTGAGAAAGATATTATCAGTCACAGTTATTGCTTTTCCATATAGGAATGTAAATAGTTCAACTTTGATAAGTTCCTTTTGATTTCTTTTCCCTGATTACCTTCTCAGGCATCTCTTCCTTCTTGTGTCTGGATGTCAATTTTTCTATTCAATTCTGGTTTTTTCCTCAAGAATGCTTGAAAGTCCTCTATTCCACTGAATGACCATATTTTCCCCTGAAACAAAATACTCAGTTTTGCTGGGTAGGTGACCCTTGGGTTCATTCCCAGTTCTTTTGCCCTCTGGAATAATGCCCTTCGATCCCTCAGTGTAGAAGCTGCCAGGTCCTGGGCTATTCTGATTGTGTTTCCACAATATTGAAATTGTTTCTTCCTGGCTGCTTGTAGTATTTTCTCCTTGATGTGGGGATTCTGGAACCTGGCTATAATATTTCTGGGAGTTTTCTTTTTGGGATCTTTTTCAGGAGGTGATTGGTAGATTCTTTCAACCTCTATTTTGCCCTCTGGATCTAAAACATCAGGGCAATTTTCCTTGAGAATTTCTTGAAGGGTGATTTCTAGGTTCTTTCTTTGATCATGGCTTTCAGGTAGTCCAATAATTTTTAAATTGTCTCTCCTGGATCTATTTTCCAGGTCAGTGGTTTTTCCCATGAGATATTTCACATTGCCTTCTAATCTTTCATTTGTTTGGATCTGCTTAACAGCATCTTGATTTCTCATAAAGTCATTAGCTTCCATTTGCTCCAGTCTAACTCTGAAGGAATGAATCTCCTCAGTGAGCTTTTGAGATTCTTTTTCCATCTGGCAAATTCGGGTTTTTAAGGCATTCTTCTCCTCATTGCCCTTTTGGGCCTCCTTTGCCATTTGAGTTAGTCTATTTTTTAAGGTGTTGTTTTCCTCAGTCAGGCTGTTGACCCTCATTTCATACTTTTCCTGCATCCTTCTCATTTCTCTTTCCAATTTTTCCTCCACTTCTCTTATTTGATTTTTAAAGTCCTTCTTAAGGTCCTCTATGGCCTGCAACCCGCTCATGTTTTCCCCTGGGGCTTTTGGAGCAGGACTTCTGACCTCACAGTCCTTTTCCTGCTCTATGCCCCCAAAATAGGAGTCTAGGGTTGCATTTTTCTGTTTCCTTTGCCTTGGCATGTTGCCACTTAATTGCTTGACTTTTGGGCTTGTTGCCACACTATGGCTTTAAGGACAGATAGAAGAATTTTCATCCTGAACGTGTGGGAGGCAACTTCCATTTCTGGCAAGCTGTAAACCCACCCACGACTTCCACCCTAGATCACAATCCAGATCCAGGGAGGTTAAAGCAAGAGCGATTACCCCCCAAGACTGATCGCTGGATCTTCCTACAATTTGCAGGCTGGGAGCTGGAGCTGCCTTTGAAAACTGCAAAATGGCGTGTCTCCTCAGAGGCTTCTAGCCCCCAGGGTAGGGAGCTGACGCATTCCCCAAATACGGGTCCCAAAGTCCATAGGACACTAACCTCTTACTTTGTCCTAGGCATGTCTATGTTGATAATTCTGGAGTCGCCACAGCTCCTGGTGTTCTGGGGTTCCTCCAGCCGGCTGCTGGCCCTGCCACCCTGGGGCTAAAACCTTGGCTCACGGGGACCTGGGCTTGGCTTGGCTCCTGTGCTCTGCACGCTGCGCGCTGCCAGGTCCCAGACCGCTGCGCTGGTCCTTCCTGCAGGGCTGCTGGGCTGTCCTCAGCGGGAGGTTAGCTTCTCTGTGTCGTTCTGTGGGTGCTGGGGCTCCAGAAGTTGTTCAGAGTCCCCTTTTACATAGTTTGGGGGGAATCTGGGGGCAGAGTGGCTTGGATGAGCTGTTTCTACTCCACCATCTTGTTTCCGCCCCCCTGTGGGTGCTCATTTTCTGAGGCCGGTTTCGATCTTGGGTCATCCCAACTCCAAGGCTGGTGCTCTTACTGTGCCACCTAGCCGCCCCATAACAATACTATTAACTAGTTTTTATATAGTGCCTGGTATGGAACAGACACAACACTAAACACTTTACAAATATTATCTTTTTTGATCCTCACAACAATCCTGGGAGGTAGGTACTTTTATTATTTCCATTTTATAGTTCAGGAAACTGAGGAAAATAGAGGTTAAGTGACTTGTTCAAGGTCCTACAGTTAGTGTTTGAAGCCATATTTGAATGGGGGGATCTCATGGACTCTAGGCCCAGAGTTCTATCCATTGTACCCCGTAACTGCCTATAAACTATAGACTGCTTTATACACTATAGGGTTCCAGGGAACATTGTAATCAGAATAACATCATCTGCAACCAGGAGTGTTTGAACAGAAATACCCTCTTCTATTTGGACTCTGCACAAGGCATCCTACAGGACATTAGCAGGCATATGCCTCCTTATTTTATGCCTCTGTTGATGCTGCTACCCCGAGGAACTCTGAACAAGGTTATCTCTATAGCCTCATCTATCACAGATGCCTTGTATTGTCTTAATATATTCACAAGTTACCCTTTGTTGAGAGAAAGTCTTTTAAGACTACATTTTACTCTATTGAATCGCATAGATTTTTGGTAATCAAGAAAAAATAAAGTGAAATCTTATATTATCTATATCTCTCATTCAGAGAATTACTACAGAAGATGGATCAAAAAAGGCTTACCTGTCCCCTTCTCATGTTTCACCAGAGAGTCTTCAGATACACACATAGTTCATTCTCATAGAGATTTAATGAAGATGAGAAAGCAAGAATATGGAGCCAGTTGTTGCTGGTATCTTCTCAGTCGTCTTTCTGTAGTTCTCCCATCTGTGGTTTTTTTTCCATTCTTTTGAATTCTTCTTATCTAAAATAGCTTGAAAACAAATCCCCAATTTCCTTTAAAAATGTGTCACTTTTAGAGTGCCTTTTTTCTGTATTTATTTGGATCAATCCCACTACCTTTCTATACTCCATCTTCTTGAATATTATTTTCATTTCCTCAAATAGCTCATTGAATATACTTAAACATCTATAATAAACAATAATAAACGATAGGTCTGCTAGGTGTGGTGGTAGATTGAGAGTTGAACTTAAAATCAGGAAGACCTGAATGCCGCAGACACTTAGACTTGTGTGATCTTAGGAAGGTCACCTAACTTCTCTCAATCTCAGTTTCCTCCTCTTTAAAATGAGAACAATTACAGCACCAGGTTATTGTGAACATTGAATGAGATGATTTATGTAAAATGTTTTGCAAACCTTAGCATGCAATATGTATATTAGTTACTATTAAAGGAATTATTAAAATTCAAAACAAAATGTTCTGTGAAATCTGAGGAAATGTCTTAATAATAGTGGGGTTTCAGGGAATATGTAGCATTTGAGTTGGGCTTTGAAGGACGGGAAGAAATTAAAATGTGAAGAGTGGTATAGGGGAAATTATGACCAAAAGCATGCAGATGGGAAAATACAGATTATGTTTAGGGGACAGAATCAAGTTTGGTTGGAACATAGAATGGCTAGTGGGTAATAGTAGCTTTAGGTAAGGCTGGGAACATAGAGTGATGTCACATTGTGAAGTATCTTGAATGCTGGGCAAGGGCGTCCTAGGTCATAAGTTTCATGTTAAATTGTCATATAATACACACACACAGACACATATGTATGCATATACATATAAGTGCATACATATATGTATGCATAGATATAGATATAGATATAGATATAGATGTAGATGTAGATATAGATATAGATATGTAAAGACTCACAGGCTGGAGGGTCAGGGGAAGTCTCTTTCATTAAGTGGACCCTCTCTGGATTCACGCAGACTGAACCCAGTACTATCTCTTAAAGAAGAGAGTCAGGATATTCTTACATCTTCTGGTTCATTATATCCCTACTCCAGAGGAGAATTAAGTAAAGTTTAAGTTTGGCTCATGTCCAGAATCTCCCCAAAAGAGATTGACATCATCCCTTCTAGAAGTCTTATTCAATTTATAAAGTAGATGGGTGTAAGACATCTCCCTCTTTCCACAAAAGAAATAATTAAAACACAAAAGAATCACAATTATGTATTGATAAATATTTAAGACATTCAACAGAAACCCATAACTATTATACTTTCCCAAGGGGTTGATAGTTTTAAAACATAAAAATATGAAACACTTTGTTGGACTGCTGAACAAGCATTTGACCTTCACCTAGGTTTTGCACTGTGCAAACAACTTACTCAAATTTCCTGTCCTCTGGCAAGCCAGAGCCTGACTTGGGTTTGCTCATGATTCTGTCAAAGGCTATATTCTCCTCTCAGAAGCATTGTAGCAGATGTAGGAGATACCTCCTGCAGGTCAGCCAGATACAACCAAGGGACTTAGGAACTCCTGAATATCCCCTCAGATTCAGAAAATCCATGTCTCAGGATCATTGTTCAGCCACCTGTCCTCAGGGAAAGGGAGAGAAAATGGCAGACCAGATTACTATGACTTTGTGAGCTAGTCTTGGGCTGATCTCAATAAGCACATGGTCTCACTTTCATATGTGACCAACTGTTCGAGCTGCTGGAGGAGAAATAATCTTTGTCACTCTCATAGGAAGTCCAAGGGAAAGCCGTCAGAGTATCAAGTCATACATTTTCAAATTCCAGTCCAACAGATTAACCTGAGGTCATCTCTTATCCCTGGCTACAAACTCTAGGTAACTTAACCGGTTCAAGCCTGTTTCCTAATTCCTCCAGCAAAGACAAATGAAAATCCAGAAAGGATTCCCTCTTCCCTGGAAATGCAAAATATAAAACTTGTATCCCATAATACAGTCCACAGGACCCATACTCACAAGAGGGGATGAGAGAAGATCCTACCCCCAGACACCAAAGGGACTGAGTGTTGCCATAAGATCAAAAACTCTTAAATGCCAGCTTGTTTGATATCAGGGACCTGCAGAGCCCTGAAACAGAACTGGAGAGCGACCAGGTTCACTAACTAGACTAGAAAAGCTTTACATGCTGTCATTCTGGATGGAAGAGGTGAATTTCCTGTGGCCCAGCTGTTGGTGTGGTCATTTTACAAGTTCTGCAGCTGCTCCCCATTCCATAAGTATCTTCTGCAACTGAGGAGAGACAGCAGCAGCTATAAACAAGTAATTTTTTCTTCTGAAATCATGTTTGATGGTACTCATGAAAAATAGGGGGAAGGGAGAGAGAAGCAAGCAGACAGTTTTAGAAATTTTGAAGTAATTTATTTTAAAGGATGTTGGCAACTCAGGAAGACAAGAAAAAAATGCTTGGGTAAGTCATAATGGTTGACTACTCAGAATTTTTAAAATTTCAGAATTATTAACTCCTCCACAAAGGTCTTATTTGATACCCAGTTGGGCATTTTATATTTTGTGACCCTGGTTGCCAGTGCAACATAAGCTCTGGCAAATTCTTCCAAGCAGGAAAGGCTCCCAGTATAGTCCCAGAGACAGCCTGTCTGCTATCCAAGGACCAGCTTAGCTTAGTACAGAGGCTTATCAAAAACAAGCTGGCAACTAGGTGATGAATACTTTGGTCATGGTGACCCATCAAACTGTCAACATGGGATATTATGCAAAATATGAAGCTTCACTAAACTTCAAATATATAACACACTGTATTAGTAAACTCTTGTGTATTAATTACTGAAGGTGATCAATTAGTCAATCAATCAACCAGTGACAAAAGTACTTTTAACAAGTAATTTAAGTAATTTAACAAGTAATTAAGTAATTTAACAAGTACTTACTATGTTACAGGTACTATGCTAAACACTGGGGATGAAAATACCAAGAATAAAATAATCTTTATTTTCAATGACTTTATATTCTAGTGAGGGAAGACACCCCCCACCAATCCCCACACACATCATGAACATAAAATGAATTCATTCATGCTACAAAAATACATCTACACACAAGGTAGTTTGGGAGGATTGTTGTTGTTTGTCCTTCATTCTCAAAGCAGTTCGATGACATCAGGAGGGTGACGTCTTGACTTGCAAGTGAATTGGATTTAAATGAGACAGGGCTGTGCAAAGTAACCAGCCTCATTCTTTCCTCCAGAGTCATCAGAGTTTACAGTGGAAAGACATGGGTCAAGATGATTGGCAATGGCCCTGGACACCTTGGAAGACCCTGGTCTTTTTAAACTAAGGTCTTTCCCAGGTCTCAGTTTGTCTGAGGCAACACAAATCCAATGATTAAAGGCTAGGTTAGAATTGAGGCAAAATATGACCTAATTTGCCTTCACAACAGAAATCAGTCTGGGGAGAGGGGGAAGACTGTCAGAGTTTTAGTTTGGCAATAAAAATATTAGCAATCGAGTGGATCAGGAAAGGTTTGATGAAGTAAATGGTAACAGCTACATCTTTAAGGAAGAGAGAGCCTGTATGAGGCAGAGTTTAAATAAGGAATCAATTTCTGGCATGGAGGCCAGATATGCAAAGGCATGGAGATGGAGTCCTGTAAGTGACTGATTTGAAGAGTGTAGAAGGGGGAGAAAATGTCCAATGAGTCTGGAAAGATAGATTACAGTTAAGTGGTACAGGGCTTTAAAAGCTAAACTGATAAATTTATATTTTATTATATTAGCAATAAGAAGCTACAACAAGCACTGTATGTCCTGGCAAGGAAGCAGGAGAGTGATCATTTGCAGCAATGGAACTGTGTGCCCAAACCTTCTGACACATGCATTCTCTCTGTCTTCATATTTGGCTTTGGCCTAGAGGTCAAAATACCAGCTAGTGTGGGATTGGCCAGTTGGCTAATAGACATCAGCTATTAGTCTGTATCCCCCTCATATACAATCTTGATCGCCAAAAGATTCTGCTGCCCCAGCTACCATACTGGTGGACCATGGTAGCTGATGTTATTTTTTATTAAGGTGTTGTGTTTAGAACACATCTGTTAAAAGGTTTATTGGACTAAGTGACCTCTGAAGTCCCTTCTAATTTCTTTCAGTGTTGTGATTCACACCTCCTAAATTCTCTCTGCCCTTGGGGACCTCCCCTTCTTCCTTGGGGTTGGAGGGTAGAGAGTTTCTTGTCAAACTTCCATTTAAGGAGGGTGCTCTGGTCAGTCATCTCCTCATTTCCCTTCTTACTGAACTCCTCTGAATTTGTCCATCAACACTGCTCTGTTCATCTTCCCTCCTCCTCCTTCCTTTCAACTTCCTTCTATGTATCATCTTCCCCTGTTGAAATGTGAGTTCCTCAAGGACAGAGACTATCTTTCATCATCATCATCATCATCATAATCATCATCATCATCATCATCATCATCATCATCATCATCATCATCATCATCACCATCATCACCATCACCATCATCATCATCACTTAATGTAATACCCAGAACAGAATAAGTCATTTAACAAATGTCTTCACTTGAAGTGTTTGTCGACTCTAAATCTATGCTTTTCCATAACTAAAAAAATCCATTCATTTTACTCAAAAAGGGATGAGGTTTGAATATCACTAGCCATTAGCTCATCGGTGGTAGTAGTAGTAGTAGTAACAATAATAATAAATAGCTAGCATTCTATAGTGCTTTAATGTTTCCAAAGTGCTACACAAATATTACTTCATTGATCTTTACAATGGGGTACATGTTAAAGATGAGGAAACTGAGGCAGACAGAGAGAGGTTAAACAACTTTCCCAGGATCACACAACTAGTAAGTGCCTCAGGCAGGATTCAAATTCAGGTCTTCTTGATTCCAGATTCAGAACTTTATCCTCTGTACCACCTAGCTAACTATTGGTGTTGTCCTGAGGCCATGAGATTCAGGATACAGCAGGAAGGTAGAAATATAGAGGAATGTCTAGAGTTCTTCCAAAGTGGGGGACAAAATGAAGTCAGAGGTGGCATAAAGGTGCTGGATATCCAGGGTACAAGGGAGTGGGATAAATAAGCAGGTGTGCAAAGTAAAATTGGAACCCCCAAGACTGACTTCAACTACTTTGTTTTTTCTGGTCTTATTTATAACTTCTGATTCCTACTTAAAGCTGATTTTCTCTGGTTCGCTTCTCTACAAAACTGGGAAAAAACAACTTGTATCCAGTTATTAAGCCATTTTAGCCTTCTCTTTATTGGTATAAACAATACAGATGCATTTAATTTCAGTCCTTAGTCATATTTCCCACCCATTCATCATTGCTAGTGTTCTTTCTTGAACTCTATAGCTTGTACTCTTGTTCTGAAAATTTCATTTTACTTTGGAAAAATACAACCAACCAACAGGAAACATCATTCAAAGCTATTTACAATTTTTTAAAAATTAATAGCAAAAATGTTCACTTTATTCCCTCTGTCCCCTTCCATTCCCTTTGTTTATCCAGTCCCATTGACCTTATATATTTTTGTTGCACATAGTTATCAATAATGTGTATCCACTTTCCTGGGTTCTATTCCTCTGTTTTAAGCTATTCCAAGCTCCTTTCCATACTTCTTGATACTCTTCATATTTGTTAAATTTGATGGGGTTACAGCCACAGTGGAGAGAGCACTAGACATAGAATCAGGGAGATTTTAATTCAGTTGCAGTGCACTTACCAGCTGTGTGACCCTCTGCAAGTCACTTCTGTTTCCTTGTCTGTTAAAACAATATAATAATAGTGCCTATCTGCCTGGGTTACTGTGAGGATCAAATGAGATAATATTTGCAAAATCCTTTGTAAACCTTAAAGTGTTATTTGGTAGTAGTTGTTGTTTGTTTGTTCTTCATTTTCAAAGAGGATGTCTGTGAAGAGATGTCACACAGGTGACATCTTGACTTGCACGTGAATTGGATTTAAGTGAGGCTGAATTGCACAGTCGTCAGCCTCACTCTTCCAAAGTCATCAAAGTCCAGTGGCAAGACAAAAGTCAAGACAACTGGTGATGGTCTGGGATGAAGTGAATGACCTTGGTGTCTTTGATATCTGACCAAACTCTAAGCATTCCACAATGCCTGCTTCAGCCCCTTTCTTGGCTGTTGGGAAAAAAAATTGTTTTCCTCTGCTCATTCTGTCCATTACACTGGGGGAAGTCTTCACATGCTTGGGGTAGACATCCCCCCAACTCTCAAAGGTTTGAGGATTGTCAGTTACCCTCAACTGAAGCATAAAGATTTTGTTTTAAATGATTTGCCCAACAACATAGTTAGTGGGTGTTGGGAGGCAAGATTGACAATCATGCCTTCCAGACTCCAGGTCCCAAGCTCTTTCCATTATACCACCTATCAGCATAATCCTCCCTTCAATTTAGTCTTAGAGAGTTGCTTGGAGGATCAACTGAAATAATAAATGAAGAACACTTAAACCTTAAAACACAACAAAAATGGCAGTTATTATAATTCATTATTATTATTATTATTATTATAGTACTAAGAGAGTGTCTTATACAGGGTCACACAGTCAGGATATGTCAAAGGCAGATCTTGAACCCAAGTATTTCTGGTTCTTGCTTCTAGGCCAATTCTCTGTCCATTCTGCCTCATTTTTTTCTTTTTTGTACTTTTTTTTCTTTTTTGCTTTTTGGAGGGCAATTGGGGTTAAGTGACTTGCCCAAGGTCACATGGCTAGTTTTTTTTGTGTTAAGTGTCTGAGGCTGCATCTGAACCCAGGTCCTCCTGACTCCAGGGCCGGTGCTCTATTCACTGCACCACCTAGCTGCCCACTCATTTTTTTTCTGAAAGTAACACAGCTATAAATATCATTTGAACAGGCAAACTGGAAAGATCCCTGAATTTGGAGACTGGAGTCCTGAGTTTTAATACCAGTTCCATCCTTACTATCTGTATAACCCATAGGTTAGTCACTTAACTCCTCTGATATTCAGTTTCTTTACCTATTAAATAGGTATAAAATTAAATTCATTATTTTTTTAAAGGAGATGTTGTGAAGAATGCAATTTGGAAGTGATATATAGCATAAACACGAGATAATACTACTACTGCTACTCCTAACTATTATGACTGTTATATTTAAATAGTTCATTTTCTCTCCTCCTTGATTAGGGGAAATACATTATAGGTCAATATATTAAAATGTAAGATCATTAAGTACAGAGGAATATGATTTATAATTCATATGGCATGTTGCCAAATTATTTTGTGGTTTGTTACCAAAATGATCGGATAACTTTCAATTCTACCACCAATGAATTGAAATGAAATACTTATTTCCCAAAGACTAAACAAAGAATTTTATACTTTGTTGTATTCTAACCCACCTGATGACTATGGATTAGTATTGTACTATTATTTTGATTGGGCAGTTAGGTGGCACAGTGGCTAGAGTGCTGGGCCTGACATCAGGAAAACATGTCTTCATGAGTTGAAATTGAACCTCAGATACTTACAAGCTGTCTGATTCTGGGTAAATCACTTAGCCCTGTTTGCCTCAGTTTCCTCATCTGTAAAATGAACTGGAGAAAGAAATGGCAAATTACTCCAGTGTCTTTACTAGGAAAACACCAAATGACTTCATGAGAAGTCAGACACAATTGTTTTGATTAGTATTTCTTTGATTATTAGGGATGTTAAACATTTTTGCAAGTGATTATTTTTCTCAGAGTCTCTATTCTTTTGACTATTTGTCCACAAAGAATCCAGTATTGTTCTTTTTAATCTGAATTAATTCCTTACAAATTCTAAATGTCAACTGTCTTATATAACTCAGTACTCAGGGATGTTGATCATTTGTGTCTGGTGACTTGAACTCATTGACCTAAACTGGGTACTTGGATTTTAATTCCCTGACAATCTCTTTTGTTCTATCCTTTTCATTGTGGAGACAATTCCCTTTAATACTGGGGGGAAATGCTCCAAATCACTACTAATCAGAGAAAAGCAAATTAAACCATTCTGAGATTCCACTTCATACCCATTAGAGTTAAATGTCATAAGGAGTGGAAAAATATCCACACTAATGAATGCACCATTAGAGGACATGTGAATGGGTACACTCATACTGGAAAGAAAATTAGAATTATATACAAAAAGTTACTAAATTGTACATGTTGCTTGACTCAACTATACCCCTGTTAGCCTCTACCCAAAAGAGATAAAAGAAAGAGAAAAAGGTCCTGTATGTATAAAAATATTTATAGCAGCTCTTTTTTTTGTGGTGGCAAAAAACATGGAAATTAATAGAATGCCTAAATAAATTATGGTATAGGAATGTGATGAAATATTGTTGTGCTCTAAGAAACAAGGAAATACAAGATTTCATAGACATGGAAAGACTTGTATGAACTGATTCAGAGTGAAGTAAGTAGAATCAGGAAAGTAATTTAGATCAACATCAACATTATAAAAATGAACAACTTTGAGGTTCTTGTAAACTGATGAAGAATGAAATGAATAGAAGTAGGACAGCAATTCATATAATAACGACAACACAGTAAAGACAACTTTGAAAGCCAGAAGAGCTCTGATTCATGCAACGACCATCTACTATTCCAGAGACCAGATGATACAATATACTATCCATCTCCTGAAAGAGAGATTATGATTTAGGATTTAGAATGATACACGTATACACATACATACATACATGCATGTACGTGCACACACACACATACATATATTTGTAGAAAGCCAATGAAAGAATTGATTTTGCTTCACTACTCATATTTATCACAAGGAATTTGTTTTTGTTTTCCTTTTTTTATCTTTGCAGTGGGAAGGAGATAAAATAGATTTCTGTTAAGAGAATCTGCTACAGATGTGGAACGTTGCATGAATTTTTCAAAGGAGGTCACTCTAGTTTTGCTTAATTATTTTACTTTGTTACAAAAGACCTCTCACAGAAGGAGGATGATATGTAAACGTTTGAAATATAAAACAAAACACACACGTAAAATTAGAAAAAAATCAGGTATGTGCTTCTGTAGCCAAATTCCAGGCATAAGTCCCATCCCACCAAGTTTCTAAGGTCAAAATTACCTCTTCGTATTAGGATTTTTGATGCAGCTTATTGCTTGCTCATACATTGTGCCCTTTTCTACAAGTATCTGAAGCCACAGATTGTATTACTGGCTCTCTTCTTGTGCTAATTCTATCATGAATTACATGTTCTCACTACTAATATTCTTTTTCTAATCTTTTAGTTTCTGTGGCTTGGCAGATATGTATGGGTAATTTTCTCCTCCCCTCTCTCTTTTCAATTTAAAACTTTTTTCATCAGATTTGCAAGGGTACAGACAATTTTTTAAACCAGCCTGTTAGGTGCACTTTATCCCTGGACACCATTTTCTTAAATAGCTGTTCACATCACAAATCTGCCCTTGTCTTATCACTGGCAGCAGTGATGAAAATACCTCTTCAAATGGCAATATCTTTGAATGAACATATCATTTGTGTCCCTGAGGTTTAAGTTTTCTTACCCTGGATCCCAAAACCCCTAGAAATGCTTTCTCAGATATTTCTGGTGAAGTAGCACATTATTTGAGCTATGGGAGTCACCAGGAACAGATAGAGGTCACCATGTTTGATAAATCTTATTTGGTATGTTTGAATATGTGCCTTACAAAGATGAAAGACATGTATATTATTTATATTAGACCAATACATAGTCACCCAAATATTCTTCATTAGGAAGTACTATCAGTAATTGTTTTTCTTCCATTGACCATTACTGGATGACTTTATTAGTTGTCCCCATGAATCCACACAATCATTCCTTTGAGTATAATAAGTTACTTTTTCAGAGGATCTATCTCTTTTTTTATGGTAAAAAGTTTACACCAACTATGTCACTCTGAATGCTCCATAGCACTCTTCTCCTCCTTTCCTTAGGTAGATAATAAATACTTGTTGACTTGTCTTTTCTTTGTCACTTTCTTCCACTCTTCCTCTGTCTTTGCAACTCCTTTGTATACTTTGCTTTCTCTTTGAAGCACTATTTCCATGGTTGAGTGGAGAATCATTCCGATTCTTTCAAGGTTTCTCCTAGGAAAGTGACCAGTTTTTACTTTGTGTATACGGCTCTTACATAACCCTGGTAGAAACACAATCTTCTATTACCTTACCTTCTATACTTGTAAGAAGTGAGATTTTCAGTCCTTTGGTATTCCTGTTGATGGCTCCTAAGATAATACTATCATGGCTACTGCTCTATTATGTCTTGGAAGGTCATTTGCTGGGTACTCCTCAGAGAAGCTTTATTTATTTATAGTCATATCACATTCTTGACTAACATTGAGAAATGTGTCCTCAGCATACTCTTGACTAACACTTAGGGATTTATCCTTGGCATTGTGCTGTTGAATAGGCTCCTCAAAGACTTGAATGAAAGCATAGATGGTATATGTTTACTAACGCTGAAGACTACAAAAAGTTGAGATAGTTAATGAGTTGATAATAAAGTCAGGATCATAAAAGATAGTTATAGTCTAGAGTATTTGGCCTGAATTTAACAAGATAAAATTTAATCAGGATGAGTGACAAGTTCTTTAATTTTTAAAATTAATATACAAATATAGAATGGGAGAGGTATAGGCTAGACAACAGTTTATGTGAAAAAGGACGGAGGGTTTTAGAGGACTAAAAGTTTCATAGGAGTCAACAGAATGACATTGCAGTCAACTCAGTTTATGTGAGAGGCATGATGTCCAGAACTGCGGTGGAGATAGTCCTATTGAATTTACTCTTTAGTTCAGACTATACTTGGAATATTGTATTCAATTCCTCTTGATACAGTAGAGAAGGACGATGATCATCTAACACACATCCTGAGCTAATGATTAAGAATGACCTCAAAGAAGAAATGAGAGAAAGCACTTCCCTCTTTCCTTTGCAGGTGTAGGAGACTATGGGAATGGAAAATGACAGATAATGATAGACTTTTTGAATGTGTTGGCTGGTTTTGTTGAACTGTTTTTCTTCTACTTTTTCTTCTTGTGTGATGATAGCCAATGTTTTCTTTTGATCTGTTACCTTTCTTCTGATTTGGTGATTGGTGTAAACCCTTGTTCTAATCAACCAATGATCTAATTGGGTATCAATGACTAATTAATTTCTTCTACCTTTTCTTTGTTATCAGCAATAGTTTTATAGGAGGGAAAGAGATCTTATATGAAATTTAGCTGTTTAAAAATCAATAAAAATTTATGTTTTAAAAGAAATTTTTTTTTAATACTTCAAGGACTAGTCCCTGAGTACTTTTAGAAATGTGCCACAGTACAGATTTCTTTTATATAGACTTAGCTTCCTTAAACAACGTGTTTATTTCAGCCTGTCTTCCCAAATTCACCCTCTTGCTTGGCATTGTTGCTTCCTCACAAATCCCATCAGATATTAAGATGGTAGAGTCCAAATGCATTGGTTCCACCATTGTTATCAGTGAGAATGAAGTGTTACCAAAATGCTGGCTGCTTTGTGATATTTCACATCAGTATGTGCTCCCTCTTCAGTTTACATCAAGAAATCCTTTCATGATAAGACAGAGCTGGATGGAACATTCAAGATCAAGTCCAAATACTTCCAAACTTTTGAAGCACCTAGAGCTCTGGGCCTCAGAAACTCACTAGTTTCATGATCCTGGGCAAGTCACTTGACCCTGTTTGCCTCAGTTTCTTCATCAGTAAAATGAGCTGCAGAAGGAAATGGCAAACCAGTTGAGTATCTTTACCAAGGAAACTTCCAAGTGGGTTCAGAAAGATTCAGACACAACTGAACAATAATAAGGTAAGCTCTCTGAAGTCTCATATTTCTTCAAAGGCTTTTTGTTGTTTGTTTTCCGAATGAACTTGTACTCTTAAACTGGTGTTGCTCTGTTTTGCTCTGTTTGTTCTCTTAGAGAGATTTTCTGTACTAAAGCATCAGGGAAAGTGTGGGAGTTGGAAAACTCTCTTGAACTCTTTCTTTTGTTGATTATTTTATAGTAGTTAAACTTCCTTAAGAAATAGTAAGAGTCCATGTTCCTATTCTCATCTATTCTTATCTATTTTAGACTTTGAGAGTCAACATTTTGCTTAAGCAGAGTAAACTGTGTGATGATAGCCAATGTTTTCTTTTGATCTTTAGCCTTTCTTCTAATTGGGCAATTGGTATAGATCCTTGTTCTAATCAACCATTGATCTAATTGGATACCAATGGCTAATTAAGAAATTATTACTAAAATGTACTCAGTGGTTTCTGTTAACACACACTTAATTTAATTTTTAATGATGTTGCTCTAGAACGATTATGTTCAAAGCCTCATAACTCTTGAAAAGAGTACTAATAATAAATAAATATGAGTTTTTTGCACAGTCTACAAGAGATTGAATTTCTTTGGTCAGAAATCATATATTTAAGTTTTTTTTCCATGCCTATTATCCCCATTTTAATAATAAAATTGATGAATATATGTCCATTTAATTAAAAGGATTATATCAAATGTATCACAGATTTTCTTTGTTTCCTCTCAACCTCTAACAAATGTTAATGCATAAGCTAAAATAAGCTTCACAGTGATCTGTTCTCTCATTTTCACTGGAGGCAGTACAAGGTTAAATGAACAAATGTTCCTCCATATTATGCTTTTTGTTTACCTTTGATGCACAATGAAAGCAAAAGTCTAACAAGCTATTCTTTCACTCAGTTGCAAAGTCTTTTAAAACTTGTATTGGAGTTGTATTTATTTTAGATTTTTTTCAGATATTTTTTTTGGAGAAGCATTTTAAAAATAGCTTCCAAATATTAGTTTCTTTTTGAAAATCTGTGCCTTTTTATTGGCCCTTGGGGACTTGGGGGGAGGGGAAATGTTCTTAGGAACTTCCTTAACTTTCTCTTGTACTCACATTGCCATCTTCTCAGGAAGTTCCATTAAGTTTCTTTTTTTTAAGTGACAAAATACTTTAAGCAAATTTGCAATATAATGCTTATAGCCTTCTCAATTCAATTCAGTTTAATCAGTCAATAGATATTTATTAAGCACCTACTATGTGCCAGGAACTACGAAAAGCACTAGATATATAAAAAGAGGCAAAAGAGTCCCTGTCCTTAAAGAACTTGCCTTCTAATGAGGAGACAAGCAAAAAATACATACAAAGAAGCTAGCTGTATACAAGATAAATAGGAAATGATTAAAAGGGGGAAGGCATTAGGATTAAGGGAGGTTGGGAAAAGCTACTAGTAGAAGATGAGATTTTAATTGGTACTTGAGGAAGCCAAGAAAGTCAGTAGGTGAAGACAAGGAGGGAAAGAATTCCAGGCAGGAGGGACAGCCAGAGAAGATGTTTGGAAGGATCCGTGCAGTGTTTTGTTTATGGAAGAGTAACAAGGCCAATGTCACTGGACTGAAGAGTACATTGTGGGCAGTAAGGTTTAAGAAGATTGAAAAGGTAGGTTATGAAAGGCTTTGAACTCCAAAAAGAGGATTTATGTCTGATTCCTTTAGGACTTTAACTGCTAGCTAACCTGATAAGTTTTAAGAATGGATAAATTGCATTAATGAGTTACCTCTGCCCTCCCTGGTAACAGGATGTTTTTAACAATGACCTTCTAGAGGCAAACAGGACTGGAGGAAGTGACTAATGGGAATTTCAAACAGGTGAAGTGATATTTTACTTTTGGAGGATGTCTTTTTTGCATCCTTTAAATTATGCCACAGTAATTATCATTATATAGACTGATTCAGCTGCCACAGTGGCTGTGTTTATTTTGTGGTTTATATTACAGCATGGTGCTAAAACCACTCAACACTTTCTGAAGAAAGCACCTCCTCTGGAGAGAATCTGGGGTGTGTGTGTGTGTGTGTGTGTGTGTGTGTGTGTGTGTGTGTGTGTGCAGTTAGACAAAAAAGCAACATATCTGTGTTCCAAGTCAGTCCTCAGTTTCCCCTTCCTTTTCAGTTCTGGTGGAGAATTTGATCCAGAACCTTGCCAAGTGTGCTCCAGGATCCCAATGCACATCTTCTCTATGATGTTATATCTTCAGGTATGATACAGTTTAAATCCACAAACAAAAAACAAGACCCCTATATCTTTTCTTGAGGAAAATCTGTAACAGGCAGACTGACCCTGAGCTGGGATGGTTAGCCTGGAGGACAGAGGACTAAGGAAGAAGTGATAGCTATCTTCAAAGGTTTTAAAGGGTTGTCAGGAAGAGAAACAGGAAGAGTTTGTTCAGTGTTGGTTATGAGGATGGTAGTTAAAAAGAGAGAGGTTTTAGCTGAACTTAAGAAATAACTTTTAAAGGAATAAAGGCTTGCATCAGGTAAATGAATTGTCCCTTGGTGAAAGTGATGGGGTTTCCCTTCAATGAGAGCAAGGCTGGATGCCCATCTGTCAGGGATGCTCCAGAATGAACGGTCTCTCTAAAAAACCCTATATTTTCCTGACTCCTTGATTTAGCTCAGGAAATCTCTCTCAGCTCTGGTGTTCACTTTCCCTCCTCCTTTTAATTCCCACCAAGCCTTTAAAGCCCCTCTCAGATGTCACCTCTGCTGTCTCTTATACCCAACAGTTTACGACTATTTTCCATCAGAACTCAAACAGATCTTTATTTTGCACCCACTGATGAACTTAACGTTTATTATTTTAAATTAGTATCTATGCTTATGTCCCATCCCCATCCTAGATCATGTTTAGATTAAACTTTGAATCTCGTCAGGGCCAAGCCAACTGCATACAGCCAGCACTTAATGCATGTTTGTTGATCTGAAACGGGAAGATGAATTGAACGTTCCTACTGTTAGTCTCTTAGAACCTAAAATTCTCTGCTCCTTGTGTGTATTTGTGCTGAGCTATCAGTACATTTCGCTACAAATGCGGTGGAAGAAAAACAAAAAAGGAGAAATCCACCTCCCCAAATAAATCAAACTCGTCTATATGACCCGAGTAAACGGAGCAGCATTTGAAACGGCATTTGAAAGTAAAATAAAGCTAGGTGCTTTACTTCGAAGCCAGCTCGAGAAACAGCCTAGGGAAGCCCTACAGAAATACAAGCATCTTAATCCGCAAGCGAAACAGCCAAAGTTGGAGGGGGTTAAAGGAGAAAGTCAGACTAGCAAGCAATTCAGTACGCCGAGATTCTTATTCACGAACGATGCAGGAATTGGACTAGCAACATGTTGCAACTAATCCCCGGCTGCAGAAACCAGGAAGACCATCACCTGCAGTCACAGGCTTGAGAAACGCAGCCCTGGGGCTTGCAGGAAAAGGAGGGAGGCTCCCACTCAGGTGCTCCAGGGGCACCGCCAAGAGGAGCGAGGGAGGAGGGTTGGAGCTGAGAGGGAGAGACGGGGCAGGCAGGCAGGCAGACAGACAGACAGACGATCTGGCAGCCCCCGCCACCGCTGCAGCCTCCTAGGCTGTGGCCCGCACAGCTGGAGAATCCCGACTGTCCAGAGGTGTGGGGGAGGGAGGGAGGGATAGAGAGAAGGAGGGGTTGGTTACGTCACCAAATTCCCCACCCTCGCCCCTCCCCCCCTGCCCCCCTTTCCCCCAACCCCCTTTCCATTGAGCCAAGTCCAAGAGGGAGTGAGTGAGAAAGAAAGCCGGAGTCACTGGTGCACCGCAGCTCTCTGCTGCAACTCAACTCCGCTCTCCCCACTCGTTGCCTGGACATGTCCTGAACAACTTGGATTTCCTCTCGTCCATTATTTGCTCCAGCTCTCTCTCTTTTCACCTCCTTTTTTCCTGCTCAACTTTTAAGATCAGCTCGAAGTCTTCGGCAATGCGGCTGCCTGGATGCGGGGAGCAGCAGCGGGTCTCATTTTCGTTGGGGAAATGCTGAAGAACGGAAGGAAGGGGGAAAGTTGGGACTTTCGACGGGGTTCTCTGGGCTTTGGGGGTTCTTTAATCAAACCGTGGGGAGGGTGGATTAACGGAGCTGTAAGAGTCTTTTAAAGTGGAGCGTGGAGGCTTCCGCTGGCCTAGTGAGTACAATGTTTAATTCTTCTATCTTTCTATTTCTTTTTTTTTTCCAGTTTAAAATGATCACTGAATTTTAGAGACTATCTTCCTTCATTTATCTAAATGCACAAAAAAGTAGGTGCGCATTACCTACACCTAAGAGATAGACATGTAGGTAAAAATGTGTATGAGTAGCTCTAAAAATGCATAAAATACGGGGCAATTAAAAAAAAACTTGCAAAGATATGCTGCTTTTGCATTATTTTTGAGTGTAACTTGTAATAGAAATGGTGCCCTGGGAAGGAGAATAAGGGGACCAGGTGATATATTGGGATGCAGCGCCCTCTAGTAAATGCAGGAGGGTAAGGCGACTTCTTGCTGCTTTTCCTTGCGCAGACAGCAAACTTTGGTACTGTCCCGACACTCTAGGGACGTGGTAGAAGGCTAGAAGGCGGTCGCACTCCTCTTCTTGTCCACCAATTTCCACTCCCCACCCCCACCCCCGCCTCACCCCACCGTATCTGCTCATCTCGGCGTTATCTTCTCGATTCTTGTTTTCTAGCCGCAGTTGTGAGTCAGAGCAGGCTGGCTCTGGGTGTAAAGCTGGGGAGCCCGTGGGTTGCGGGATGAAGACATAGGCACCTACTGGTATGGCATCCCCCTTTTATAGTATTTTCACAGATCACTTACCTCTACGATTCGAAGAAAAGCTTGGGGATTGAATGGGATTATTTTTGATCCCTAGGTCTCAAATGTTGGGATTTTGGTGGTAGATAAAACCACCCCTGATTGATCCTTCTGGCATTTGGGATAACGGATCAATTCCAAATACCTAAAACGTGGCAGCGCCAATGTCTATGAAATGTGCCGCTCTGTAATTTCTGACTCTAGCCCATTTCCTGGGTGATCACCCCCAACCTCTGCCGGGCAATCTCGTTTCTTGCATACCTTGGCAAATCGGGATTTCCAAGCAAAATGTTTCATTCTGATTATGCGCCATTGTTTATGAATAAATAGCAGTTACTCCAAGGAATTCTTTGGGATCATTGATCCTTGATGTGACTGTATACACCAGTGTCTCTTTTGCTATTTACCCTGAATGCTGGGGAGACGGGTGTAGCATTCAGTTTTTCTTTGAGAAACTGAGAATTGTGATTGTATTTTGCACATGCTATTAATGGCCAGAGCTGCAACAATCACATTGGCTTTCCTTCAGTCAGGTATCCTGTTTGTGGTCTGGCATATAAATCAAATTGACCAGGAGAGGTTTACCCAGAGGATGACTTTACTCGTTTGTAGCTACGGTTAAATCTATGTAATGTGATGAGAAACTCTGTGTGTGTGTGTGTGTGTGTGTGTGTGTGTATGTATGTGTTCGTGTATGCTCTCTCCAATGTGATCACAAGTGGTGGGCTCCCAGTGCTGAGGAAAACGCAGCGTTCAGTTTAAGGCCATAAACATTCTGGACTTCTCATACTTTCCCCTTTGCCACAGATGTGTTCTACACTCAGTCTTCAACTACCAATGTTAAGGTCATTGAAGAGATGGTGATTGGATGGTAAACTTTGAACCGGGGAACCTTCCTTTCTAATAAAGGGAAACATTCTTGCCTTCCTTCTCTCTTGCAATCTGCAGTAGGGTTCTCTGTCCTTATAGCCCTCTTTCCCCCCAGCTCTCTCCTAGACAAACCAATCTTCTTTGTCCTTACCAAGGTGGGTAGATGTGAGCTAACTTTCTGAAAATAAGCCTTACCCTCCTTTGGGAGACCATGCATCCATAATTGTCTAGTCTTCGTCTATTAATAGAATAATAGCTGGAAGAGCACCTGAGAAAATCTAGCCCAGTCTCATTTTAGAGATGGGTAAACTGAGGCTCAAAGACTGGTTTGAGATACATCTACTTCTGAGACAACTCATTGGGTGATGTTTCTTCTGTAAAGAATGGGATTAAGATTATGAAGGAACACTGTGTGAACTATAGCTGCAGCATTCTGTGCGCTAGAATGAAGTTGCTAGGGTTGAGAAAATTATCTGAGACCTCTCTATTCTCCATGGACTTCCTAGTCTCTATCTTTTAGCTTCCGGTTGGATTTTCATATTTGTTCTGGTGGCTCGGACTGTCTCTGTCTCGGTTTCTTTCCCTCTCCCCCCCCCCCCCTCCTCCCACTTCTTCCGCCTCCTGGCCCTTCCTCTCCCTAGCCTCACCTCCTCCTCCTCCTCTTCACTTGGTCCTCCTCCCCCTCCTTGAATTTTAAATAACGCGCTTGCTTTGATTGTCAACTGTCTTGAACTTGCAAAGTTGGTGCTCTGACTTAAGTATTTGGCTTGGTTAGGTCCTCGCTTGGCGGTTGAGTGCTTCAGTTTCCCCTCGTGGTAGGTTTGGGCAGATTTGAATTTAGGCTTTATCCAAAACTACCGGCGAAGCAATTCAATTTTTTTCCCCTCTGAGCACTATTTGGTTCTAGTCTGTGTGGAAGAATCTGCTAGGTTTGTAAAGACGTAATAGACTTGTGAGTTTGAAGAGGATAGAGATGTCTAATTTGCAGATTTTACCAGTTGGCGAATTGCAAATGTAAAAATGACTTGTGGAAGGCTTTCCTTCCTTAAGACTCGTTTGAAATTTCCCAGAACAAAATACTGTGTGCATTTTAAATTGTTTGGAAAAGTCCAACCAGCATTATTTCGGCATTCAAAACCGTTCTGAGAAGGGTGGATTAAAAAAAGAGAAAGCTCCTAAATGCTTGCTTGTCCCTTCCCCCTAGTGAATGTGCTTCTATAAAAGCAAGAGCGTGGATCTTTGATCTGCAGGGTATAATCATTTAGGAGCCATATGGTTCAGAGTCCGGGAGTCTGGGAAAGTGTGCGGTTTAGTTTTTTTTTTTTTCCATGCCACAGAAACGAGCGCCGGCACGCGTGTAAGTTGCAGCAGGCGGAGGGATCTTCCTCCAGCACCTCTAGAGAGTGAGAGGGCTCCCGGGCTCCCGAGAGAGTGGCGACGACTGCAAGTCGAGGGAGCCTGGGGGGAGCTGGTGGGGACGAAGAGGGGAAGAAAGGGGGCCGGGCTGGCGGGGACCGACGGAGACCATGCAAGACCGCGACACCCTGGATAGGTTCCGCTGCAGACCTTGCCCCAGAATCAGGGCAGCCTGAAGGTGAGCCGAGGAGTGCCGGGGATCCCCGGGCTGCTGCAAACTTTCCAGGAAAGTTTGTCCCGAGTAGAAATCGGGGAATGGAGGCGGAGGGCGCGAGAAGGGAGCCGGAGGCTGCGGTAGGGAGACATTCTATGCGCCCGCCCGCGCGCCTGCTGCCTTCGGACCTGGAAGCCTAGAACTTGCAGCTCCAAGGTTGCGGGGGCGGGAATTGAGCGAGGCCGAGGCTCTTCCTTCGGAAAGTTGGAAAGGGGAACCCTGGTGTGAGCCGTGCCCCGAGCCCAGGCTCGGGAGTGGGGAGCCAGGAGCCCCCACCTCGGCGAGGGTGTGGACCACTTATCCTTGCACTGAGGAATGCCCATTGCCGGGGTGGGTAGATAGAGGCGCACGGGAAAAAATGAGACGCGTGTGTGTATTAAACTTTGTAGTAAATGATATACAATGGAGCAAGCAGATCCCCCAAAGAGCAGTGTATATCGATGCTCCATTGTACGTAAACTCCACGCGGAGACAATAAATGTTAGCCAGACCGGAGTGGGTGGGAGCGGGTAGGGGGTTTAACGCTAGTACTGTGGCTGTGGCGGCTCCTGTGGAGACTGGGCTATTGTCCTGGAGCCACAACTAATTTAAATCAAAGCCTTGGACTCTGAAAGATCGCTTTCCAACCTGAGCTTTGCAAAGTGCTGCTACCTGCCCCCCTTCCCCATCCCCCCAAGCTGCTCTCCCTTTAAAAGTTCACTTATTGCTGCTAGAAATTGGAAATCCCAGGAAAGGCACGCGCGCGCAGACACACACACACACACACACACACACACACAGCCTCTTTTTCTCTCTTAAAAGTCTCTGCATAATTTTTTTTTTTAAATTTCAAGTATGTTCTGGTGAGTTAAAAAAAATTGTGCTGGTTGGTGAATGAATGTTAACTCCGCTTCCGGTTTAATTTAAAAAACAAACAAACAAAAAAACTGGTAGCCTTTTTGAGAGGGGAAGGGAAGCAGGTAACCCTGGCCGTAGGAGGGGAAGGAGTTTGCAAAGTTCTCTCGGGCCAGTGGCCACCGGGAGTAGTAGATCCTTGAAAGGGGTAAGCAATCCGGATTTCATTGGGAGCCTTGTAAATTGCACCGGCCTGATGGTTGGTAAAGCTGCGCGTTCTCAAAATGGGTAGTTTGGGCTCAGCCTTTTGTGAGAGTGGGAATTGTTCTCTAAAGCTTGCCTGAAGTTGTTTGTTTCAGGGTTTCTTTGAAGGTTAACTTAGGGAACTGCAGACTTTTCTTCTCCAGTCGTCGGTGCTTTTAATGATTCTGATTGGTTTCCTCTGAATTAAAGTGTTTTTTTTTTTAAAGGAAAAGTTTTCAGTGGAGGGTAGGAGGAAGACTTTCCAGTGCTTTCCATTTTGAAGAGCCACAGTGCCCTTACAAATAAATTCATTTTGCCTTGAGCTGTGAGAATGATGCAACATGAATTTGGAAAAAAATTTAATTCATTTGCATGGAATGTGACTTTTTTCAAGTAACAATGGGGTTCTGCCTGGGTTTAAGGATTGCATAGCCATTTTTTCTTTGTAGATATTGTAATGAGAGACAGCATGTGGTAGCGGAAAGAACAGAATTTGAAGTCTAAAAGGCTTGGATGAATTCCCACCTTACCCTGTTTAGCTGTGGAACCAGAATTGGACCAGGATTGGAGTCTTTAACTTCAGTGACTCTGTGCCCTTGATTAAGTTACTTAATCTGGGGCCTTATTTTACTCTTTTATAAAATGATGGGATAGAATAGATTGTTAGAAGCTACTTAGGGAAGTTTGGGGCTATTTTACCCTTTGGTGTTTTAGAGGAAATACAGCTTGGCTTCCTAGCTTTGTAGACAAGGTGTTAGACTTTGCTTGGAATTATGAAACTGGGTTGGGATTCTACCTTTGATACTTAGTACATTTAGATGTTAGGACTTCATATAAAGTCTGTGAGACTCACATTTCCTTATTTAGGGACGATAATACTACCACACTAGATTCTTGTGAGCAAAATCACTGTAAATGTTAATGTTATTTAAATGTGAGATTTTTTTTCCTTTGGGTTTGGAATTTGGGAACTGGAATTGAGTTCACTGATAAAAAAATTTCCTAGGAGCTAAGCTGCCCTTAGTAATCACCACCTGCTCTTTAATTTACAGCCTGAGACACTTGCCCAGGCTCACCCAGCCAGTGTCTTCCTGACACAGAGGCTACCTCTAACCATTTTGTGGTCTCTCATCAGTTCCTATACAGTGCATTGAGTTTTAATCTGTCTTAAACTGTACTTCATTAGACCCCTGTTTTCATCCGTGTGGGTTTTTCCTCCAAGGATGCAGACTACAGTTGCTTCAAACTTCATTTAACAAGTTCCTGGTTTCACATGGCCAAATTCATCACCTGGTATCCACCCTTCTAATTTATGAACCACTTGGCACTTAACTGCATGGATCCTCTGAAAAATCAATGCACAGTCTGTTGGTCCTCAAGAATCCTTCCAATTTGGAGAGAGCAACCAGTAGAGATTCACTCTTCTACAATAATATTTGAAATCCAAGGACCCTCTATTCCCTAATGTTAATAAAACATTTATTTTGTCATTTAGTTGACAAGTTAAATAGATTTAGTGGACTAGTCAAATAAAAATGTATTAAGTGCCTACTTTGTGCTATTAGAATAGGATTTTGTTGGAGAAAAATGAACAATTTCACAATTCTTGGAAGCAAGAATAATAAAATCCTTTCTTTGTCCTGTCTATATATTTTGTCCAGACCTGTGATGTAGGGAACTCCCAGTTACAGAAACTCCCTCTACTGATACAGATCTGAGAACTCACCTGTAATTTGTCTCCCAGAGTTTCCTGGCAAGAGGTTGGTCTTAGAGCTAGTATGCATATTCATTTAACAAGTATCTTAAAGTGTCTTCTGTGTACCAAGGCAATTCTAGATTCTGGGAAAACAAAGTCAACAATGAAATAGATCTGGTCTCCTGATCAGGACTTGAACTCAGAATTTCTTCCCTTCTAGACTGACTTAATCTACTATTGCAGTGGTAGCAAACTTCAAATAAAAACAGTGGCTACTAGGGCTTTTCTTAAAGATCCCTGCAGGCTGTATATTAACTTAGTTGTTTTTTTTTTTTGTATTATTAAATTTTATTGTTGAAATTTTAAAATGATTATCTCAATTAACATTTCTAATTGTTTTTACTTAGTTTAAAAATAAAACGTCTATTTTTATTACATTTTATTTATTTTGTAAATTATTTCTCAATTCCTTTTTAATCTGGTTCTCATGGTACATTGGAATTTTGTGGGGCCTCATGCCACCACCTGCTTGATACCTCTTTGCTGTACCATACTGTATTTATGTATCATCCTTGTAATTTAAGTCTATGTAATAAAGCCAAGCATGAGCAGCTTTCCAGAGGACTGCTGCTGTGAACATCTTTCAAGGTTCTGATTACATAGTATAGCAAACTCTCTATTTATTCAATAACAAATCAGAGCAAAACATTCACAGAAAATTAAGGTACAACATTCAGAATTGTTTCATCTTATCACAGAAAATCAAAATACAGCATTTACAATGACTCAACAACTTATCACTAAAATGGCCACATAGTTTTCACCAAAGTGGTCACATAATTTTGAACAAAGTACAATCATTTAGTTGATCACTTAGTAACTAAATCATTCAATCATAAAGTACAAAAGGTCAAAGTCTTCCACCCATGGGGCACACTAAGTTACAAATCAGTCACTATTCAGTCATCAGTCACTACCCAGTGCCCTCTTCAGGGATAGTGGAAAATACACAAGCCATCCACCCCTCGGTCACAAGTAAATCATAATTTCATCACTACTCAGTACCCACAGAGAGGTCTTTTTATCTTGACTAGGGGCAGGCTTTCAGCTTCCATGCCTCCTCTTCCATGGCCCCAGCTCCTGCCCAAATCTAACCAACTTCCACCTGAGTTCAAAGGCAGACAGCTCTCAGCTCCTTGTCCAGCTCTCTGTGCAGTTCCTGTTCCACATTGGAGCTCACAGTGTCCAGTCCATCTCAAGTCCTTCACAACCTCTGTTCTTGGGAAGAGAAAACTTAAAAGAGTCATAGACAAAGTACTGACACTACAGTCATGCTTCCTCTGGCAGCTCCAGCTGGCCCTCAGAAGTCTTAAACAGCTCTGTTCTCAAAATCAAAATCACTTTCTTCAGTTCTCAAAATCAAGAAGTTCTCTCCCTGGCAGAAGTTCCAGACCTGAATTCAAGTCCTGGATCTGATATAGTACAGCTTTTCTCTGGGCCAGTCATTCAGTCAGTAAACAATTATTAAGTACCTACTGTGTGCTGTGCTAAGTGCTGGGCATTTCTCTGTCGCAAGCAGTAGTAAGGCTCTAAGTTTTAGAGCAGGTGCTGATTTCATTGGTAGAGAGAGACATTTACACCAAAGACCAAAACAGAATCCTGTAACAGAGAAAACATTGTCCTCTTTGTCCAATTGTCCTGGGTATTTTCCCCCAGTGATAACATACCCATTTGAGGAAATGTAATTTAGATTCTTAGCCTTTCCCCCTTTTTCTCCCATTTGAATCTGGGATTTACGTATATCTCTGTTGTTTAGTTGTAAGAGTTCAGATATCTGTTGAGATATGACTAAAGTACAGAGAGAGGTTCCTCTGGCAACTTCACATACACATAAACTTACGTGTTGCAAATGACAGAAATCCTACTCTGCTGTTGTCTGGAACCAAGATACAATTTTGGAAACCTTTATTTTCCTAATTAAGGCTCCACCTTTTGGAGCCCACACCTATTTTTAAGTTAGTTGTTTACAACTCCAAACATATTTCCCCATATAAGAAATATTGTAAAGTGATGATTAGACTCCACAGCCAACCCATAATGCTGTATTGTTACTAATGAAAATGGGAGAATGCAACAACTGCAATTTTTGCAATTCAGCAGACTAGAAAAAAAAGAAAGAGAACCAACCCAGTCTCTGAAATCCTACACTATAGCACTGTTTGTAGTAGTGAAACATTTAAAAATAAGCCAAGTGCACAAGAACAGCAGAATAGTTAAGCCAACTATGGTATATCAACAGTATGCAATGTTATCTTAAAAGAGCAACATGCGGAAGGAAAGGTTTAATAATCGTTTTAAAAATTTGAACAAAAATATGTATGCACTGATTTTTTTTAATTGAGAAAACACATTGGCAACTTTCATCTTCATAGAACTTAATTCAACTAAATAATAATAAAACAAACTAAACACCAGTGGGAATATCAAGATAAAATCGTGTATAGCTCCTCCTTCCTTAAAACATTTTCTTCAGTGTTAATTAGGGATAATTTCTTTTTCTGTTTTGACTCTTCCCTTAGGAATTTTATAATCTAATAGGGGAGATAATGAGGCTTTTAAAGACCAAGTGTAATATAAAGAGGACCAATGACATCACTGGGCAATGACTTGGGTGAATTGGATTTAAATGAGGAAGAGTAATATAAATTATAGTATCACATAAATTAGATAAATGTAAAAGGCATGTTAATTCAGAGTGTTTTGAGAAATTGGAGGAAAGAGGATTATCAGGGTGGCTTCCTGGAAGAGGTAAGAGCTATGGTGAGCTTTGAAGAATGGGAAGGATTTCTTTGTAGTAGTTGTTTCTTCCTGTTTTCAGTATAAATTTACAGCATTTCAGCTAGGGTTGGTTGCAGAGCTTAATAATCAAGAGTTCATTTCTGTGTGTTGGTAAAAGAGTCCCTGAGGGCTTGGGTGGGGGAACAGCTCAAGGCCTTGATTTCCTTGGGAGGGGAAAGAAAGGTGGTGATGTAGGAAAGATTGAACCAGATAATACCCAGGATTGATGGACTGCTCTGTTTAGTTGAAACACTGTTCCTAGCTGCTAGGAAAAGTGGCCTCTAGGGGGTGGAGGTATGGAGACCGAAGGAAGAGTATCTCTAGTTAACTCATTCATTCTGCTGGCATTTGTACTGGGGGAATGAAGGAGATACCTAGCCAAATAAGATATGATCGGCACTCCCCTAGCTCAATGTCGTGGACCCAGATAAAGACCAGAACTGTTCTAATTTGAGATAACAGGTGAATAAATGCCAAATGATTGTCACAGGTAAGTGCCTGGGGGTTTCAGGGTCACAGAAGGCTTGGACCTTGAGGCATAGGTAGGATTTGATAGGCATATATGAACCAGGAAGGCATTGTTGACAGAAAGAAAGGTAAAGTTGTGGAAGTGAGAAAACTCAGGACATTTTTTTGGAGTTCTGGGGCAGACCAGTCTACCTAGAGTAGATAACTTTTCTCTTACAAGGAAGTAAGAAATAAGAGATAAGACTGGAAAGGTAGTTTGGGGCCAGACCACAGAGGATCTCCAATGCTTCTAGTCAGACAAGAAAAACAACCAGAAAATGCCTTCCCTTGACCTTAGTGTTCTCTTAAATTATTATCTGCCTTTCCTTTTGTTGCTAAAGTTCTAGAAAGAGTAGTAGTTCTTCAGCTCATTGATATTTAGGTTTTTTTATTCATTCTCTTGAAACAGTTCTTGGAAAGTTTACTTCCTTATCCCTTTTTTCTTTTTCTTTATTTTATTTTTAATTTATAGAATAAAATAAGCATTTCTATAACATAGTAGAATAAAAAAGATGATTGCACATGAAACTGTTAAATCTTATGTACAACTTGCTATTCCTTTTTAAATATATAATAAAGTTAACATATAAATTTCTTTTTTTCTCCTTTTTTCCCTGACACTCTTAGTGACATTTTCCTCCCTCATTATCCTTGAACCTTTATAGCATTTGACACTGTGGTTCGAAATTCTTGATCTTGTTTCCTCCTCTGGCATCTGTGGCACCTCCGAGTTTTCTCTGATGGTCTGTTTATCCTCATTTTGTAAACAAGAATGTTTCCCTTGGTTTTGACCCTTGCCCTTCTTTGTGCCTTCTCCCTTGGTGATCTCATCAGCCTCCCAGTTATGACGTCTATGAAGATAACTCCCAGCCTTGTACATCTACCCCCAACTTTTTTTTTAAAGAATTTCACTCCTATAATTCCTGTTGATCTCATATCTATCTGCAGATCTCACCAGCACAGCAAACTCACCCTGTGCCCAAGTATGACTGACTTCTTAACTACTTGGCTCTTCCTTAATACCTGCTCCACACCTTTGACTTCCCTTTCACTTGGTCTGGTCATTCAGGCTTCATGTCATCTTTGACTGTTCTTGTCCCTCATAAGCAATTAGTTGCCAAGTCCTGATTCTGTCTTTTTAACCTCTCTGCTTCTACTGCAGCTGCAAGTTACACCCTCACCTCTTGTTACCTGAATTATTGTAATATTCTCCTCATTCTGTCCCCTTTCCTGGAAAGTAGAAAGAACTGGGTCTCTGAAGTTAGAGGACCTGGGTTCAAGTTTTGCTTCTGACCTCCCTAGCCTCTGTTTTCTTATTACCCCTCCCACCCCCAAGGTGGGTGTTGTTCCTGATGTGTTGGCCTTTATGGACCTTTTTTTTTTTTAAATTCATTTATTTATTTACTTTTAGTTTACAACATTCAGTTCCACAGTCCTTGAGTTTCAAATTTTCTCCTCCTCACTCTCTCCCATAGCATATTTATAGACCTTTCCGTCTAGATCTATGTTTGTTCTTCAGCCTGCTACCCAAGTTATCTTCAGATTCTTCAAACCTTATTTTACAAGAAAGAAACTCAAGTCCAAGGTCCACCAAGCTGGTCCTAGAAGAGCCTCCCTCTCCCCACTACGTCCAATGCTAGTTCTGCTGAGCTAGGCTGCCTCTTTTGATGTCCTCTGGGCTGGGGGCTCCTTGAAGACAGGTTAAACCATTAACAGAAACAGGCAAGTTAGGGGGGAGGCGATGCTGGGCTGAGGGTGAACATGACAGGTTGGATTCATGTTTCAGGTGAATGGTTGGACTGTTAATATTGGCCTGGTCCAGCTATAATTTTGTGATCTAGACTTGTTGGGTTTGAGGTGATGGTGGGACGTTGAGATAGAAATGCTCCACAGAGAAATGGATGCAGTGATGATGATGATAGTATATTTATATAGTTTATATAAATATATAGTTATATGAATATTTATATAATGCCTACTGAGTGCTAGGCACTGTGCTAAGCATTTGCAGATATTATTTGATTTAAGCCCGGGGGATAAGCATTATTATTATCCTCATTTACAGTTGAGGAAACAGAGTCAAACAAGGTAAGTAACTTTGCCAAGGTCACATAGCCAGTAGGTGTCTGAGGCTAGATTTGCAATTGGGTTTTCCTGACTCTGGACACAGTGCGACCTGAAGCTCAGGCAAGAGATTGAGTTGGAGATAAAGGATTTGGGATTCACTTACATAGAAGGCGATTGTTGTTTGTCCATTGTTCTCGAAGAGGACCATGACATCAGGAAGGTCATGCCATGACATGCTCGTGAATTGGAGTTAAGTGAGGGAGGGCTGTGCAGAGTCACCAGCCTCCCTTTTTTCTCCAGAGCCATCTGGGTCCAGTGGCCAGATACTGATCAGGAGAGCTGGAGATGGAGAAGGTGGTAGTTCAGATTGGGAGGTGGATACATGGAAAGAAGAGGTCTTAGGAGAGCTCTTAGGGACAGTTTTATAATAGGAGGCAAAAGACAAAATAGAAAGCTAGCAAAGGAGCTGAGAGAGCAAGAGAATCGGCAGAATAAAGTAGCCTAGAGAAAATTTGAAGAAGGAAAGGACTAACAGTCAGTTCTGCAAAGGTTTAAGAGGCTGAGAACTGATAAAGTCCTGCTATAACACTCAGGAGAACAAGCACTCTCCAGAAAGCACCGGTGCTCAAGCTTTTTCTTCTGTATTAGAAGGACATTAAAATGAATAAAGGCTAATAACCTCTAGCATTCTGGATATAACCATGTAACTCGGTCATTTAACAATAATGTACAATAGAGGTCTATATTATACCTCTTAATAATAATTACATACATATAAACATATACATGCATATGTATGTATGAAATGAGCCATAGATATGGTGAGAGGCAGCTGTGGCCTAGTGGAGACCATTCCAGTCTCAAAGCAAGGAGGACTGATTGGGGTTCAGGTCACGCTTCTCCTAGATGTGTGACACTGATCGAGTTATTAAATCTCTTTGTATTCTTGACTCCTCTCTAGGACTGTAAGTTGTAGAGAAAGTACCGACCTGACCTGATAAAAGGAAATTTTCTTATCCCTGTCATAGTGAAACTTCAGGTCTAGACCACTATGGAAATGGGAGTCATTCTAACTTTGGATTCATGTTCAGTCCCATGTATGCATTCCTGTTTACTGATCAGAAAACTGAGAGGGGCAAAACGATTTGCCCCAAAATCCTGCTGGGAGATGCAGAGCTGTGACCACTTGGGCACTACTATGAAGCTTTTGAATTTTAAAGTATAGTAAAAGGGTATTAGTTCTGCCTTTTTTTTTCTATTATCCTAAAAATCCTCAGATTGGTTAGTAAACAGTTTTTAAAACTTTGGAAGGAGGAATTTACACTTTTCTACATTGAATGCCGTATTTTTTTTTAATAATTAATGTAAGAACTGGGGCATAGGAGAGAGAACAATAGGTTAGGAGATATGAAGCTATTTCTAGTTCAAGCTTTAATAATTTTGAATGTACAAGAATGGAAAGTCCAATATTTTCCCCCCTCTAATGTAGGATTCTAGAGATGATTAATGGCATATGTACAATACCTTGAACTTGGTAATAAATATAAAAGGCACAGTATTAAGGTAATATGCAAAATCAAGTTCCCAAGAATTTAGCCAAAGTTCTTTCTTTTCTGTATAAAGTGTGCAGAATTTTGAATTTGAAAGGATCAAATTTAAATATTAAAGTTTATGCTAAGCCTGCCTAGATCTGGGGCTGTTTCTGTTTACCAAAGATTAAACAGTCATAATAGTTGATTAGAGCTTTGTGTACAAAAGTCTTTATGGCAAATGAATATATGTATATTAATATTCAATTTCTATTAGAATTTAATGTTTGAACCTAAGGCTGTCTTCTCAAGAGGTTGAATTAAGTAAACAATCTTTATTTGGCTTTGTTGAGTGGTAAATGGCAAGAAATCCTAAACTATTCAGCCCTCAAGATGTTATATTATGTTTGAAATATCAAAGTATATAGCTCCAGCTAAAATATTTTTGGCATTTATTTTGATAAGGATGAACTTTAGGTAGTACACTCTATAATTAACTCTAATAAAGCATTGCATGTTAATGCCATTTTCTCATTTTTAAATGATTCTGTATTTTACAGACTTAAGGTATAACAGTCTAGATGTTAATCATTACATTCACCATAGTGAATTAGGCCACAAGACAGACAAACTCTTTTTTTTTTGTGACACAGTTGGGGTTAAGTGACTTGCCCAGGGTCACCAGAGACTTATAAAATAGAATTTAGTGAGTGAAGAAACAGCGACTCTGAATTTATTCTGGTCACATTGGCATTTAAGTCAGAGTTATAGGTCCATTTTCTAGCAATTTAATTTAGTCACTTTTGTAAGTTAATTTCAGACATTCCTCAATTTCTGAATGATTGTGCTCCAAAAATAGCTTGGTAAATACGTAGTGTGGAAGTCAGAGTACATATTCTGATATCACTAGAGGTATAAATCATGGGCTTAGCTCAGTTAGTCCAAACCTTTATTTTACAGAGAAGGGGACCTGAAGCCCAGAAAATTAAGTAATTGGCCCCAAATCACATACCCAGTCATGGAGTCATTCTATAGGTAATGTAGAGATGATCTAATTGGATCTCCTTAATTACTAATCAAAACAGTGAGGGGATAAAACAACTGCACCAAAGCCCCACTGGGAGATGCAGAGCTGGGACCAGACCCCCTCTTTTTTGATTTCCAAATCTAGTCCTGCTCTCACTATTGCATTAATGACTAAGTTGAATTCCAAAAATAAAGTGTTCTGTATTTTCACACAAAATGGTGGTGAAGTCCTTAAGCTAGCCCATATTGTGGATGGATCTAACCACTATAATGGAATATAGGCTCCCAGTCCCCAGCTTTGGATTGCCTAAAACAAACGCGTCCTTGGGCCCGTAAGCAGTGACAGCTCCTGGTGTCATTGGGTGCTTTGGCAGCAGCAGGGAGTCTCTGGGTCAGGGTAGTACCACCAATGGCAGCCTTTGGGCAGCAGGGAAAAGAAATGTATAGGCTGGAGAGGTGACCTCCCAGACCCATCAAACTTTCAGGGAGTTGAGCAGTGGCATTGAAAGTAGCCCTGACCAAAAGTCTTTTAAGAAATGATGGGTCAAATGTTGTAACTTAGAACAACTCCCTATAGGAAAGCTTCCTTTTAAAAGCCTTGTACTTTAGAAAATACTATGCCCTATAAGAGCATTTTATTTGCTTTAAGAATTTGGAAAAAAATGTCAGATTTCTTAATTTTTTTTCTTTATTGCTGACATTTTTTACTCAACTGTCAATTCTCTGTGAGATGGGAACTATGTCTCATCTAAAACTTACATGTATACCTTGTGCCTAGCAGAGTGCTTTGCATAGCATTGGTGTTTACTATATGTTTGGAATTGTAATTGAATGAATAAAAATGACTGGGATCCTTTTGTAACGGCTTCTAGAACACAGTCCTAATGTGCTTTTCAATTGTACTGACTTTTAGTGCTATTGACACATTGAGATATTTACACATGTAATTTTAGGTGGAAATCGTCCACTATCTTGTTAAGGTGAAATTAGTGCTTTTAATGCCCAGACTAAAGTATTGAGTTTTGATGTACATAAATGGTATTGCATGTTCTTCCAACAGCAGGTTATCCTCTATTTCGAGAGTCTTGCTGTCTTTGAGGTAATTTTATTCAATTCTCTGGTCCATTTCCCCCCTCCTATTGGAAAAGCTAATGGAACAAACTTAGGGAAAAATAAGCTTAAACACATAAATTATACCAAAAAATCGTAATTTCAGCAAGGCTTTTGAACGGACCCTGACACTTTTATCTTCATTTACCTTTCACAAAAATCCAACCTTGACCTGCCCAACAGTTATTAAACCCAAAGAAGATCCTTGCCTTCTTGGGCATCTTGTCCTGGGGGGTGGTGGGGTTTTTTTGGTGGGGAAGAAAAAAGAACTCAGTGAATTATAGGATTTGTTCTTTAAAAGGAAAAGAAACGTGTTGCCTTCCAAAATCTGTTGCCTTCCAGGAAGAGCATTCTGGTATTTTTGAAAAGGCGTCCTGAAATAACCCCTGTCCCACCTGGGTGGCTCTTGGCTTTTCCACCCCCTGGAACAACTTCCTGCTTCCTTCCCTCTGCTTGGTCTAAAATCTTAACTTTCTCTGAAGCCCCTGAGGGATGGTCTCCTTTCCCTTATGAATCTTTTTGTAATTGTCTCTGCCTGTCTCCTTATGTACTAACATAACCTATACTGTACCACTCATTTGACAGGACATTGATATGGTTACTTACTTTTTACAAAAAATGTTATGTACTAGTTCTCATAGGCCCTGATCCATAGTAGGCACTTACTAAATGATTTTTCCACAAATGAGTAAATGTCCTGCCTCTCTAATTAGATGGTAAATCTCTGTAGGTCAAAAGCATGTCTAAAAGGTCTTTGGTTCCCTAGCTCCAACCATATTCCCTTCAGCAAATGTTTATCGATGATAATGAGCCTAGTAAACAGTAACTTATTGTTGACAGGATTTGCATCTGTGACCCGAGGGGAGCTGTTTCCTCATACTAACTGGCCCCTCTGCTGTGCAAGCCTTTGTCCTTATTCTCTTTTACTGTGTGTTTTTATGACATTTGGCCTGTTACGTTAGTAGTTTAGAAATTACCCTTTGTATAGGCTTGGTGATATAATTTAAGTGTCTTCAAACATTTATATGGTAGCAAATGAGAAAATAAACACATATTCTGTACAGAGTGAGGTTAATCCTTCCAATAAAAATTAGGATGAAATTTGAGAGAATTTTATGACCTATCATTATGGCAGACTGTTCACTTTGAAGCAGTTAGTGGAAAAAAAAAACCCACTGTTTAGATTGATTTCTATGTTAGTTTAATTGATTAAGTCTTTATGTTTAAATCTGATCTCTTTATGTCTTGTGATGGTATTAAGTTAAATTTGAATTTATGACATTTTTGACCATTTATTTCAAAATGTGTGATTCAGGCGATTTATTTTAATAGCTAATTGTTAGTCTTTTAGAATTTATAATGAAATTTTATTTTTTCATTTGGCAAGAATTTAATCTTTTCCTTTTCATCAACTAACCCTACCCCCTTAGAGGTAGGAGCTGCGGGGGGCAGGGGGGGGGGCGTAAGTACTGTACAGGAGAGGAGAGTAAAGCCCTTATAACAAGCACGCATAGTAAAGCCAAACAAATTCCTTTATTGGCCATGACTAAAAATGTATCACATTTTGCTTGTTTAATCCACCATCTCTCTGTCAGGAGATGGGCATTTGCTTCTTTGTGATTCATATAATAGAACCTATATGATCTTGGTTAAATTACTAAAGCCCTGAGCCTCAGTTTCCTCATCTGTAACATTAGAGGTTGGACTATTGCACATGGTCTCTGAATTCCTTTCTAGTTGCATATCTATGGTTACCATCATTGACAAAGCCTCAAGCCCAGGGCTTAAGCCAAGGAATCCTGGGTTTGGAGTCAGAGGAGACCTGAATTTTAAAGCTGGCTCTACCAATGACTGTCTATTTGACCTGTAGCGTCACCCACAGTCTCCTCATCTATAAAATGAAGGTTTTGGAATTAAGGCCCCTGCAGTTTTAGACCTGTGATCATGATTTATCTAGTTGGATAATTCAAATCTGAAGATTTGGTGATTTTTTTAGTAGGTCATTTTAATCTAGTTTTTAAAAAAGCAGTTAAAGTTTACAGCATCCATCTCTAGTTCTGGGCTTCATTTTCTTCCTTTATTCTCCTATCCCTGCCTGGTTGGGACATTAGATTCAAAATTTGATGCCTGCTGAGATCTGATGGGTTCTGAAATGGTGAAGAGAACTATGTTGGGATTTATATAGATGTGTATTTCTCTATACAAAGGGCAATATGCCATTCAGATGTGAAGAGCTTTAAAAGATTTAGAATGAGGAAAAGCATTGCTGTGATTTCTTTTCTACAAAGTATTCATTTATATTTATTTCGTTCATTTCAGGTTCCTGTTTGTTAACACCATGGGTAGGCATCTGGCCATGCTTTTACATCTGCTTCTTCTCCAGCATTTTGGAAACACTGAAGGAAGCCAAAGAACTGAACAGACTCCTGAAATAATCCAGTTTACACAATTTCAATATAATGTCACTGTATATGAAAACTCTGCGGCCAAGACTTATGTTGGGCATCCTGTAAAGATGGGCATTTATCTCACAAATCCCTCATGGGAATTACGGTACAAAATTATTTCAGGGGACAATGAGAACCTGTTCAAAGCTGAAGAGTATGTTCTTGGGGATTTTTGCTTTCTGAGAATAAGGACCAAAGGAGGTAATACAGCTATTCTTAACAGAGAAGTTAAAGATCATTATATATTGACTGTGAAAGCAGTGGAAAAAAATACCAATGTTGAAGCCCGAACCAAAATCAGGGTACAGGTATTGGATACAAATGACTTAAGACCTTTGTTTTCGCCAACGTCCTACAGTGTTTCTCTTCCTGAAAATACAATAATCAGGACCAGTATCGCAAGAGTCAGTGCCACAGATGCTGATATAGGAACCAATGGAGAATTTTACTACAGTTTCAAAGAAAGAACAGATATGTTTGCCATTCACCCAACTAGTGGTGTGGTCGTTTTAACTGGCAGGCTTGACTATGCAGAGACTAAACTGTATGAGATGGAAATCCTTGCTGTGGATCGTGGAATGAAATTATATGGCAGTAGTGGTATCAGCAGCATGGCCAGGCTGACTGTTCATGTAGAACAGGCCAATGAGTATGCCCCTGTGATAACAGCAGTGACACTTTCCCCATCAGAGCAGGAGAAGGATCCTACTTATGCAATTGTGACAGTAGAGGACAATGACCAAGGTCCCAATGGGGAAATAGCTTCTTTAAGCATTGTGGCAGGAGACCCCCTTCAGCAATTCAGAACAGTGAGATCTTTTCCAGGAAGTAAAGAATATAAAATCAAAACTGTTGGTAATGTCGACTGGGAGAGCCACCCCTATGGATACAATCTCACCCTCCAGGCTAAAGATAAAGGGAATCCTCCACAGTTCTCATCTGTAAAAGTAATTCATTTGGCATCTCCACGGTTCAAGGCAGGACCAGTCCAGTTTGAAAAGGATATTTATAGAGCGGAAATCAGTGAATTTGCCCCTCCCAACACTCCCTTAGTCATGGTAAAAGCTATACCTCATTATTCACACTTAAAGTATGTTTTCAAAAATACTCCTGGCAAAGGAAGGTTCCATATAAATCCCAATACAGGTCTCATTACGATTTTAGAACCAATCAGGACTCAGCAGGCATCACATTTTGAGCTTGATGTCACAACCAGTGATAGGAAAGCCTCTACCAAAGTCATGGTGAAAGTCCTAAGCATGAACAGCAATCCCCCTGAATTTACTCAGACATCCTACAAAACATCCTTTGATGAAAACTTACCAATAGGGACAAGTGTGATGAGTGTGAGTGCTGTTGATCCCGATGAGGGTGAGAATGGCTATGTCACCTACAGCATTGCCAACCTAAATCATGTGCCATTTGTTATTAACCATTTCACGGGAGCTGTGAGTACTTCAGAGGACTTGGATTATGAACTGATGCCCCGAGTTTATACCCTGAGGATAAGAGCATCAGACTGGGGCTTGCCCTATAGAAGAGAAGTTGAATCCCTTATCACACTCACTCTAAATAACTTGAATGACAACACTCCATTGTTTGAGAAAATAAATTGTGAGGGAACGATCCCTAGGGACCTGGGTGTGGGAGAACAAATAACTACGGTTTCTGCTATTGATGCTGATGAACTCCAGTTGGTAAGATATCAGATCGAAGCTGGAAATGAACTTGATTTATTTAGCTTAAACCCCAGCTCTGGGGTCCTTTCACTGAAGCACTCTCTAGTTGAGGGTTTAGGAGCCAAGGTTTCTTTCCATAGCCTGAGAATAACAGCTACAGATGGAGAAAATTTTGCAACACCGATGTATATCAATATCACCGTGGCTGCCAGTCGCAAACCTGTGAATTTGCATTGTCAGGAGACTGGTGTGGCCAAAATGCTGGCTGAGAAGCTTCTGCAGGCCAACAGATTGCACAACCGGGGAGAAGTCGAAGATGTTTTCTTTGACACTCATTCCATCAATGCTCATGCACCACAGTTTAGAAGTAGTCTTCCCACTAGTATTGAGGTAAAAGAAAATTACCCTGTAGGTGCCAACATCATACTCATGAATGCTACTGATCTTGACAGTGGTTTTAATAGTAAACTGGTCTACGCTATTTCTGGGGGAAATGATGATAGCTGTTTTATTATTGATTTGGAAACAGGCATGCTAAAAGTTTTATCTCCCCTTGACCGAGAGACAACAGAAAAATATACCCTGAATATTACCGTGTATGACCTTGGGCTACCACAGAAAGCTGCTTGGCGTCTTCTAGACATCAAAGTTTTGGATGCCAATGATAATAAACCAGAGTTTTTACAAGATAACTATTTTGTTGAGGTGAGTGAAGACAGGGAGCTGTATAGTGAAATCATCCAGATTGAAGCCATTGATAAAGACCTAGGACTAAATGGAGAAGTGAAATATTATCTCCTTACTGACACAGACAAATTTTCAATTGACAGTGAGACAGGTATTGTTAAAGTTGTGGGGCCCTTGGATCGGGAAATACAGCATATCCATTTCTTAAAGATTGAAGCCAGGGATCAAGCTGAAGTAGAACCTCAGTTGTTTTCTACTGTGCTGTTGAAAGTATCATTAGAAGATGTGAATGACAACCCCCCTAGATTTATTCCATCTAATTACCTTGTGAAAATTCGGGAGGATCTCCCAGAAGGAACTATCATTATGTGGCTAGAGGCCTACGATCCTGATTTTGGTCAGTCAAGTCAAGTGAGATACAGCCTTATTGACAATGGAGATGGCAACTTTGATGTTGACAAACTCAGTGGAGCCATTCGTATTGTACAGCAGCTGGACTTTGAGAAGAAGCAAGTTTATAATCTGACTGTCAGGGCTAAAGACAAAGGGAAACCAATTTCCCTTTCTTCCACTTGTTATGTGGAAGTCGAGGTCATTGATGTCAATGAGAACCTACATTCACCATTGTTTTCTAGCTTTGTGGATAAAGGCTTAGTGAAAGAAGATGTGCCTATCGGTACATCAGTGATGTCGGTGTCTGCCCATGATGAGGATACAGGACGGGATGGGGAGATTCGTTATTCTATAAGAGATGGCTCTGGTGTTGGCGTTTTCAAAATAGATGAAGAGAAAGGTAGGACCCCTTATTATTTTTACTCAATTAGAAACGGGAAAATGTTTACTTCTACTTAAGTGTTGATTGGGGGTGTTTTCTTTATATATGTGCATATTAGGGCTTGTCCCTTAACTTGATGTGAATTTTTTTTTTTACAGTTATTGTAGAAAGGGTATATATGTGTGTTTGCCATTAAAATTGGCAAAGGGAGACAAAGTTTTGTTTGCACCTAAAATAAACTAGTAGAGAAGAATTGTGACCCCTTTAGACAACTTGTACACATTCTTATCAGAGCATGAGAGGTATAATCGCTATAATACTGCCAAGTATAAGAAGGCACTTTCAAAATTTTTTCAGTAGTAAGAAGAAAAGATAGATTGTTGTTGGGTTTTTTTTTTAGCTTTTCTTTTTAAGCCTGAGTGAGAAATTCCATACCTACCCGAAACACAAATGCAAAATTATTCAGTGTAGCCTTCATGACAGAGTGTGCTGGAGGGAAGGAATCCAAAATATAACTAGTTTAATTGCTCTCTGACCCACATCAAGCTTCTACAGAATAGACCATGAGAATGACTCAGTGAGAATTTTGTAGTGTATCTGATACTCTGGCTTTGAATTTCCTTGATTCAGAGAACTTGGAAAATGATAGAAGGGAGTTTTGTAATCTCAGACCACATTGGCCTTGGATCTGTATACATTTATAAATTCCTATTTATTTTAGTTATTATCTTGATAAGTTTTCCCATTCTGAAAGAGGCGTTTTTTTTTTTTCTGATTCATTTGAGCTATAGATGAAACCTTACGGTCTCCTCCTTCCAGTGCATAGAGTAATTTAATGCATCTTTCTCAGCAGAATACAAAAAATGTTATGTTTTTGTCTGACCTAAATATTCTAATGGTTTCTATTGTATTTTGATTAGATTTTACTTAGCAAAATGTCATTTTTCCAATGGACCAAATTTTTTCAGATGGTGTAGCCCCAATCCAAAAAACCTCTGATGTCTGAATAAAAGGGATATCTAGCATGATTAGATGAATAATAAAAAAAAGCTCATTTGTAAAATATTTGTATCCTGTGATGTGAATGGTTTAAAACTGGCAGTGGTTTTGTAAGGAAAATATCAAAATAGAAAACACCCCCAAAGTTCCCAGGAAAAGACCACAATTTTAACTTGGCTTTTCTTGATTTTTCATAAGTACAGTTATTTCTGACATATATATTTCCCTTTATAAGAAATGTCTCAGAGCTTTAATGCATCTTTGTATAATACTAGTTCCAGAATTAGTATTGAAAGCATTTAAAGAGCTTGGCCAGAGTTAAGAGCTAAGTAAAAAATAGAATCAAGACCTAATTTGGGCTCTCTGAGCAGTTTAAATTACACAAGTAGTGTCTTTTTAGTTTGGTCTTTCAAGCTTGGAGTATTTTTATTGCTATTCTATAAAGGATAATTTAGAACTACTACTTTTCTTGTATAAATTGAAGGGACTGAGAAGTTCCTACTGCAAGGGAAGAAACATAAAAAACAACCCCAAAACAACAATAAAAACCAAATCAATGGTTTTAAAAATACCATGATGTAGCCTGAAATAGTTATATAGGATTTGAAAAACTACTTATACCTGTTTTTGCAAAAGTACTAACAATGGAAGGATCTTCCTATGATGACAAATAAAAACAAAAATTCGTGTGTTTGAAATTTTAGATTAAGCTATTTATAGGTTTGTGTTGTTGTTTGTCCTTTGTTCTTGAAGACCTTAACATCAGGGAGGTGATGCTATGCTTGCAAGTGAATTGGATATAAGTGAGGAAGAGCTGTGCAAAGTCACCAGCCTCACTTTCTCCTCTGGACCCATCCGGACCCAGTGGCAATATATAGATCAGGATGACCATAGATGGTCCTGGATGCAGTGGGAGTCCTTGACCTTTGTAAGCTAAGATCTTTCTCAGTTTGACTGAGGTGGTGCCCATCCAGTGATTAAGGCTAGGTAAGAAATGAGGCTAAGAATGACTTCTTTGACATTAAAAAAAAAATCAGACTGGGAGGGGAAGATCCTCTGCGTTTCTGGCCAGAACAGAAATATTTACTATTTGCATTCATTCTGAGTTTTAAGAGAAACAGGAACATAGTGAATTAAGAGCTGGTCTTGAAGCTAAAGCCTAAGTTCAAGTCCTGGTTCTGTTAGGGAAGTCACTTACCTCATAGTTTTAGGCAGCTCTCTCTCTAAGACTCTGAAGGTGCAGAAAATGTTCCAACTTCCTTTGGTAGAGGGAATTTCCTTACCTCTTTATGCTAAAAGAACCACAGGTCCTGTTGTCATGCACTTTTTTAGGATCATTACTTTAAAACTGGAAAAGACTTCAGTGTTTATGTAGTCCAACCCACTCATTTTATGTGTGGGGGAAACTGGGTCCCAGAGAAGAGAAAAAGTCACCCAGTGGTGATGGCAGAGAAGTTTCTTCATCCTTGCTGGCAAAGATAGGCACCTTTTGACTATGTTAGAGAGTCACACGAAACCTATTTGCATTTTGACCATGTCTGCATTAAGATTACATTCCTAGAGGGTAAAATCCGTAACCTAAGATATTTTAGAGAATCTTCCATGTCATCATCTCATTATCTGCCAGGAGGTACAGACATTTGCTTTTGTGCTGTGGAAACGCTAGCATTAGGTATAATTGCCTCTGTGACTTTGGGGGTATGCCTGACTCTAATTTCTATTTTGAATATGTTTGAGTAGAAAGGTAATTCCGTCCAGGATGAGGGAAAGAAGGGAAAGCAAGAGCACTGGGGAAGGGTGGGGGGAACCTGCCACCAATATGAATTAAATTTGCTGACTCAGGATTCCACCTTTTCTTTAATCCTCTCGCCTCAAATAATCTTTGGTTATTTGAAAATGTAGGGTTTCAAAATATCTGACCTAAAATTCAGAGCCTTATCTTTGATCTTGAAAATAAGCATGCCAGCTAAGATGTATCTGACCTCTGCCCTTTGACTTGTGCTTTAAAACAGGGAGTCCTAGCTCTTTTTGTATCTTGGACCCCTCTGGCAGTCTAGCAAAGTCTATGGGCTCCTCAGAATGGTATTTTAAAGTGGGAAAACTACATAGGATCACAAAGGAAAGCAGTGGCATTGAAACAGTGTTACCAACTTTTTTTTTAGTAAGTTCCTAAATTCTAGGTTATAAACTCCTGCCCAAACAGGATGATGAGGTAAAAAAAAAAAGGGTCCGTTAATATATTTCCTATACGTAGACATTTATTATATTTGCATTTCTAACATCTAGCACAATGCCTGACTTTCAGGCGGTGCTTAATAAATGCTTGTTGATGAATTAATTAATTGAATGCATCATAGTACATTCTGCACACCAATTGCAGTACCTACAGCAGTTGCAGCATTTATGCACATATTTTAAAAATGGCACCTTGAGAAATTTTAAGTCTGTTGCCTATTTTTAAAATTCCCTTTCTGCTCAAATCTTTTTTTTTTAGTTTAAATAAATGCTTTATTAACTTCTGTTTTACATCATTCATTTCCGCCAGATTTTGAGTTACAATCATTTTCCCCCCATTATTCCCCTACCCAGCCTCCCAGAATAGTAGTCCCACAAGATATCACTTCCTCCAATCTGCTCTCTCCCATACCTTCTCCCATACCCCCATCGACTTTTCCATTAGAGGAAGGTGAATCTTTGTGTCCCAATGCCTGCACATATTATCTCCCTATTACAAGCAAAAGAGTATTAATAATAGTATTTATATATATTTGAAACATTTAATGTTACGACCTCGAATTTCAGATCCATTTCCTTCCTCCCTTGTCACCCATTCCCTCTTGGGAGATAAGTAATTCAGTATATGTTGTACATGTCTAGCTATGCAAAACATTATCATAGTAGATATATTGTACAAGGCTGCTTATAATTCCCTCCCACTCATCCCACCCCCCACCTGGTCCATTCCCTACATGATCCTGTCCCTCTTCTATAGTGGGTACTTCCAACCTCCCCTCCCTCCAAGGATGCCCTCCCATCCATCATCCCTCCTCTCATCCCCCTTCCCCCTATCCTGCTGCAGGTTGAGATATCCCATTTAGTATGTATGTCATTCTCTCCCTGAACCAAATTCAATGAGAATGTGGTTTTGCCTTTTTAGCCTTCCTTATTCTCCCCCTCCTTTGCAACCACTTCCCCTTGCTTCTTCTACATGGGATAGTTTACCCTACCCTGTCTCTCCCCATCTCCTCTTGCCACTTTCCTCTCTCACCTCATAATTTCATCCCTTGAGTATTCTCCCTTCCCAACAAATTCAACCTATGCCCTCTATCCATATATAACTGTAACCATATACACGCACATTCACATATGTATTCATATGACCACACCCCCTTCTTCCATTATTTTCATAGTGAGAAAGATATCATCAGTCACAGTTATTGCTTTTCCATATAGGAATGTAAATAGTTCAACTTTGATAAGTTCCTTTTGATTTCTTTTCCCTGATTACCTTCTCAGGCATCTCTTCCTTCTTGTGTCTGGATGTCAAATTTTCTATTCAATTCTGGTTTTTTCCTCAAGAATGCTTGAAAGTCCTCTATTCCACTGAATGACCATATTTTCCCCTGAAACAAAATACTCAGTTTTGCTGGGTAGGTGACCCTTGGGTTCATTCCCAGTTCTTTTGCCCTCTGGAATATCATATTCCATGCCCTTCGATCCCTCAGTGTAGAAGCTGCCAGGTCCTGTGCTATTCTGATTGTTTTTCCACAATATTGAAATTGTTTCTTCCTGGCTGCTTGTAGTATTTTCTCCCTGATCTGGGGATTCTGGAACCTGGCTATAATATTCCTGGGAGTTTTCCTTTTGGGATCTTTTTCAGGAGGTGATCAGTGGATTCTTTCAACCTCTATTTCGCCCTCTGGATCTAAAACATCAGGGCAATTTTCCTTGAGAATTTCTTGAAGGGTGATTTCTAGGTTCTTTCTTTGATCATGGCTTTCAGGTAGTCCAATAATTTTTCAATTGTCTCTCCTGGATCTATTTTCCAGGTCAGTGGTTTTTCCCATGAGATATTTCACATTGCCTTCTAATATTTCATTTGTTTGGATCTGCTTAACAGCATCTTGATTTCTCATAAAGTCATTAGCTTCCATTTGCTCCAGTCTAACTCTGAAGGAATGAATCTCCTCAGTGAACTTTTGAGATTCTTTTTCCATCTGGCAAATTCGACTTTTTAAGGCATTCTTCTCCTCATTGCCCTTTGGGCCTCCTTTGCCATTTGAGTTAGTCTATTTTTTAAGGTGTTGTTTTCCTCAGTCAGGCTGTTGACCCTCATTTCATACTTTTCCTGCATCCTTCTCATTTCTCTTTCCAATTTTTCCTCCACTTCTCTTATTTGATTTTTAAAGTCCTTCTTAAGGTCCTCTATGGCCTGCAACCCGCTCATGTTTTCCCCTGGGGCTTTTGGAGCAGGACTTCTGACCTCACAGTCCTTTTCCCGCTCTATGCCCCCAAAATAGGAGTCTAGGGTTGCATTTTTCTGTTTCCTTTGCCTTGGCATGTTGCCACTTAATTGCTTGACTTTTGGGCTTGTTGCCACACTATGGCTTTAAGGCCAGATAGAGGAATTTTCGCCCCGAACGTGTGGGGGGCAACTTCCGTTTCTGGCAAGCTGTAAACCCACCCACAACTTCCACCCTAGATCACAATCCAGATCCAGGGAGGTTAAAGCAAGAGCAATTACCCCCCAAGACTGATCGCTGGATCTCCCCACGATTTGTAGGCTGGGAGCCAGAGCTGCCTCTGAAAACTACAAAATGGCGTGTCTCCTCAGCGGCTTCTAGCCCCCAGGGGAGGGAGCTGACGCATTCCCCAAATACAGCCCCCAAAGTCCATAGGACACTAACCTCTTACTTTGTCCTAGGCATGTCTATGTTGATAATTCTGGAATCGCCACCACTTCTGGTGTTCTGGGGTTCCTCCAGCTGGCTGCTGGCCCTGCCGCCCTGGTGCTAAAACCTCGGCTCAGGGGGACCTGGTCTCGGCTCGGCACGGCTCCTGTGCTCTGCGCTCTGCGTGCTGCCGGCTCCCAGACCGTTGCGCTGGTCCTTCCTGCAGGGCTGCTGGGCTGTCCTCAGCGGGAGGTTAGCTTCTCTGTGTCGTTCTGTGGGTGCTGGGGCTCCAGAAGTTGTTCACAGTCCTTTTTTACATAGTTTGTGGGGAATCTGGGGTCAGAGAGGCTTGGAAGAGCTGTTTCTACTCTGCCATCTTGGCTCCGCCCCCCTCAAATCTTTATACTTAAATTTCAAAAATACTCTGCCTCCCAAGTGCTTTTTTTTCTGAATCAGCACGCTTTTTAGTAAACAAGTACTATGTATCAGTGCACATTGCCAGGTGCTGGGGGATACAAAGAAAGGTAAAAAAGAAAACTACAGTGCCTGCCCTCAGGAAGCTAACAGTTGGACACATGTAAGTTCCTATATATCAAGCAAAATATCTGCATCTGCAAGTTTGAATGGGAGCTGATCTACAGAGGGAAGGCACTGAATTAAGGAACACTGGAAAGGCTGCTTGCAGAGGGTAGGATATTAGCTGAGACTTGAAGGAAACCAGGCAGCAGAGATGGACAGGGATAATTTGCTTTGGCTTCCAAGAACGTGTAGTCAAAGGAAGTATCCTATTAGTTCAAGATTTTGCACATTAGAATACAAAACCAAAACAAAACAAGGACCTAATTGGCCTCCCAGGGAGTATCCTATAATTAATTAGGCTATAGGTATGATAGTCATTTTTGACTCAACCAGTAATCCTTGCTCTATGATTTACATTTCTTTAAGTGGCCTGTGGACATCAGCAAGCTGTTCATACAGATCCATGATCACTATTAACTTTGCCATTTGAAGTTGGTGAGAACAGAATGTTACCAGTAATATTGTTTGGACAGTCAAATGTTGAATGAAATGATATTCACTCCCACTGAAGAACCTGTCTTCAGAGCTATAATTAAGTTACACCCCCTTTATCTCTCTCCTTTAAAAATCTATTGTCAGTTTTATAAAGTGGATTAAAAAAAGATAAATGAAGGATCTTTAAAAATGAGAGCTCGCATATTTAGTTTTTTGGTCTGCCTGACAGATTACAGTATTCACCTTCCATTTCAAATTTATTCAGAAGTACTTCAAAGTTAGCTTCAGAAGGAAGCTGAACAGAGTCATAAGAAAGACTGACTTGTATACATTAGTGGAATAAAAATGCCGCAAAGTTGTTTTAGTAGATGGTTAGATGTCCTTGTTAGGCATTACAGTATACAGTCACCGCAACTTTTCTCTTTTAACTAAGTAATTTCTCAAAAATGGGAGGATTATTTCAATGAAATAAACTTCAGTCTGTTAACAAGCATTTATTAATCACCTGCTGTTGTGTGTCAAGCATCAGGGATTCAAAGACAAATGAAACTCCTTCCCCTCAAGAAGAATGTATTTTATCTGAAGAAAGAACCCTTACACATTTAAGATTATTAAAAAAATAAATAAATACAAGGTCATTGTGTGTGTGGGGGGAGTGGGGGTGTGTCTTAACATCTGGGGAATCCAATTCAAGCCAAGGCCTTGGATTTTCCAGTATCTCTTGATAGACATGTTCTCCTCTGACACTGCTACACACTTTGGGGCAGGCGATCATCACCACTTACTTGGACTGCTGATAGAACCTGCCTTGTGGCTCTCCCCACAGTTGTCAAAATGACACCCCCAATACACAGTACAGTGGCTCCCTATCATTGGGGAAAGGGTGAGGGGGCAAATGGAAAATACTTTTAGGCATTCAAAGACTTTCATTGCCTGACCCCTTCCTACCTTTTCAGTCTTTCTTGTCCTTACCCCCTTCAACTCTGAGATCCAGTGACATGGGTCCCCTGGCCATTTCCTGCCTCTGCATTTTCACTGGCTGTTTCCCTGTGCTTGGGACACTTGCTGCCCTCCTCTCTGCTTTGTGACTTCCTTGCGGCTCTAGCTCAAATACTCAAATGCCTCCTTCTACAGAAAGCATCCCTAAATTCTAGTGCCTTCTGTCTGTTAATTTTCTCCAATTTATCCCATATATGGTTTGTACAGAGTTGTTTGCAGGTTGTTTCCTCCGTTAGATTGTGGGCTTCTTGAGAACAAGAACTGCCTTTTGACTTTCTTTGAACCCCTAGCATTTACTACAGCGTCCAGCACATAGTAGGTGCTTAATAAATGTTTATTGGCTGATTGATTAATAATTAATAAATAATTAAGATTAATACTTAGCATTGCTATTAATAAATAATCAATTGATAAGCATCTATTAGTAAATAAGATAGATGATTAATTGATATTATTGATGAATAAATAATGAACAAATTAGATGATAAGCTTTTATTAAGCTTCTACTCTGTGCTAGGACCTGGGGATATAAAGACAAAACTAAGCAGCCCCTGCTTTTAAGGATCACAAATAATGTGTACAAAGGGGAAAGGGAAGGGAATAAGCATTTATGATGCTCCTACTATGTGCTAGACACTTTGTCAACTATTTTTACAAATATTGTCTTAATTGATCCACGAAATAACTATGTTGTTAAATTATCATCATTTTACAGTTGAGGAAACTGAGGCAAACAAGTTAAGTGATTTGTCCAGGGTCACACAGCTAGATTTTTAACTTGGGTCTTCCTGACTCCCGACCCAGCACTCTTAACCACTGTACCATTTAGCTGCCGTACTTATGCATATATAGAAAATAAATACAAAATGGTGAGGGGGTAGGAATGGGTAAGGATAGCACTGACCATTGCAGAAATAAGAGGTGGCCCCTTGTAGGAGTTAACATTTCAGATGGACTTTGAAGGGAGTTGTATGGAGAGTTTTGAGTTGTTTAGCCTATGTCTGCCTTTCTAATGAGTGGATTGCTGTTAAATGCTCTCACTTACATTTACTACTTATTCTAGAGCTTCAGTTTTATTTTGTGATTGGATTCTTAACTGCTAGTACTAATGTGTCCCAGGAAAAGGCTTTCATTTTTAAAAAGTTCCACAAGCTTTGGGAAACTATTTAAAAAAAAATTAACTCTCTTAGATGGTATATTATAGCATTTTTGAACATAAGTCATTACCATAGTACAGTCCTGAGCTTGGGTTCTGATTAGCCAAAGACTGAATCAGGCTAGGTCCTGTTAGGAAAGAATGACTTTAAAATGCAGTTAGCTCAGTAAGACGGTTTTGGAGCTGACTTCAGTTATTTGTTAGGGATTTGGGGTCCATTTAGAGCTGGTTAGGCAGGTAATCAGTAATAATCCCCAGAAGTCTAATTAGCAGTTTTATTGATCTGCTTTATTTTTAACCAATAATTCATTCAGTTTAAGGACATATTTTTATTTTAAGTAAAATCATCTGTAACAAAAATCATTCAGTAATATTTCTTTATATTGCCATGGAAATTTTTTTGGGGGGGGGAGTGTTGTCTTGAGAATTGTATGAAGATGGCTAGTCCACGGACACAGGAATATTGCTATAATGGGAGAAATAGAACTTTTTTTTTTTAATGGTAACTGCCCCTTAGAAGTGTGGTAGACTGTGGTGGGACCAAATTACCTCTATTGAGGGCCAGCCCAGAATTCCTGGCAGCTAGGAACTTAAACAGATACTGGTGGGAGGCCCAGTTAGGGGAGTTAAGAAATTTGCTGCTGAAAGGGCTTTTGTATTTCTGTCTTCTCCCCTCCCTGGCAGCTGCTGCTGTCCGGCTCCTGCTTTTCTGTTCTATTCCTAGGAAAGCCAGAGAGAGGGGGAAAAAAGGAAAGAAAGAAACTCAGACATCAGGTACAGAGAGAATCAAAAGCACTGGTTTTGGCAGAACTCAGACTATGATCTGAAGGCATCTCTTGCTCTTTATTGGAGGAAAAACCTGCCCCTAGCCTTTTCTCCTTAAGCAATCCTGTAGAGTAACTGAGCACATGAAACCCTCCTTTTTTTTTTTCTCTCCCCCAAGAGAAACAAGGAAAGAAAAAAATCCTCATTGAAGTTAGATGGTTTTCTAGTGAGAGTAGGATCTCATTAGAGAACCTAAGGGAAGTTGACTTTGTTCTAAAACAAGATAGGGTGCAAACTTCTGCTTAGCTCTCTTTATGATGTCTAACAGGTTGTGCTTTGAGCCTTAACTGACCATTAGATCCGAAGAGGGAAAAAATAAAAAAAGCACCCATGAGCCCAGCCTTTTCACAGGAAGGTAGTAGTTTTTATAAAATGAAGTTTTGATGGTTTTATCTACCTGTGTGTGACCCTTCTGAGGGCTGAATAGAAATAAATTTAATCTGGCCTGGCCAAGCTGTCTTTCAGCGCCCTCCCACCCCCCCTCCACCTCCCCCTCCCCCTCCCCCTCCCCCTCCCTGGGTTTTGGGAAGCCTGCTTTGTGGTTTTGTTTTTTCTGGTATGTGGGAGTGGGGGGAGGGGAGTGGTTTGAAGCCTACTGAAGCCCTGGATTAGGCTAATGGTTAAGAAGTTTGGATTCCAGTCCTAGATCTCAGGGAGGGTGTTTCTCTGCCCCGCTTAAGGTCTCTCTTAGAATGACTCAGTCTTAGCAATTTTTAGGAGAAAAGATCTGAATCAACCAGGTAGTGCTTTCACTTAAGGAAAAAAATGAATTGATTATTATTGCTATTAATTGATAAGAATAATTGTGATATATAGAGAACTTCTTTTCTCGTGAGTTTACTAAAGTTATCCAGTTAAGAGCGACATTGATTTTCCTTCCTGTTTTTTGTAGTTTTTTAAAGGCACAATCTCTCTGTTTAAAGGGGACACCCTTGTACTTCCCCAGGCCATCCAGGAAGCCCTCAGTTTACAGATGGGTTATGATCTAAAAGTTGGTCTGAAATCCTTAGCATATAGAGTTATAGGCATAGTCTTTTAAAGTGATTAGAGTGCCAGCTTGCCCACAAAAGTTTATCTAACCCGTGATACCTAGGAATCCATCTTATATGTCTCCTTTGATTGGACCTATCTGAGATTACTGCCCTCTGTGGTCTTTCGCCTGTTATCCATTCGGCTTCTTCAATTCTTCCTTGTTTCTTATCATTTTTTCCTTCTTTTGTACATTTTCCTATGACTTTCCCCATGCTTTTGCTATATTATGAGTTCAATAGTTGTTTATGAACTAGCCCAAGAGCCTAAGCACCATTTATGGCATTGTTTCTCCATGAAAATGTGTTCTGCACTCTGCCACTCAAGGAATACTTGTGCCTCTGGGTACAACTGTGCCAACCATCCATTCAACAACAGACACACCCAGCATGCACCAAGGAGGGATTGTGGCTGGGCATTGTCTTTGCCCTCCTTGCTGCTTTCCTTGTTCTGGTGTTCTCATGCCATCACAGACCACTCAACTCCCAGTGAGAATAGAACCTGGGAGGCACCCTTGGAATTCCTTGGGGGACTCCCTGCCCACCCCCAAAACAGGTTTGCTGTTTGTATTGTTAAGTATTCAGGAGTAACATGTTCACAAATCATGGGAGTTCATAAGTCAGGATTTATGTTCTTTTAGTCCTGAGGCCATCTGGCATCATGAATAAAAGAGCCAGGCTCTGAGTCAGGAAGATCTGAATCCATAGCCTGCCTCAGAAGTAGCCAGTTTATGTAATCAGCCACCTCACTGAACCTCTCAGCTGCTCTGACTTTTAATGCAGAGATAGTACATGGGAGAGGGAGTTTCCTCACCAGAAATTCCATATACCAATAGGATTGTCCCCCCCCCCCCCAAAAAAAAACCCCAAACTCTCCCCATTCACAAATTTGGGGTCATTTCATTTTCAGGTCTGTTCTTTCTCTCTTGTAACTAATTTATGTTTATTTGAAACCAGGACCTGTTTACCTATATTGAGACTTGTCCAAACTCTAATTTCTCAGATTTGTCTTTTTTCTTCATTTATGTTACCAGAATGTTGGAAGCCTTGGCAAAGGAGGTAGTCTCACATGTGTTGCTTCATAATCCTTCAAGTGGCATATTTGTATTTGTTGTTCCCTCATTCAGGTGTGTCCAACCCTTTGTGATCCTGTAAACTGTCCTAGATCAATACCATCCATAGGGTTTTTCATGGCAATGGTACTGGAGTGGTTTGCCATTTCCTTCTGCAGTGGATTAAGGCAATCAGGGTTAATTGACTTGCCTAGAGTCACACAGCTAGTGTCTGAGGCTGAATTTGAACTCAGGTCTTCCTGACTCCAGGCCCAGTGTTCTATCCGGTGAACCAGCTGGCTGCCTCCTGTATTCATATAGTCTTCCAAATCTTTTACAATGTAGTTTGCTCTTGCTGTTTGAATGAATTGAACGAATGTCCAGTTATTTTCCATTTTCTAGGTAAGATTTACTAAAAAATAAAATCTTATACGTAGCACATGATGTGATCATTGATAAGTTGGCTTGGTCCCTGGCTTCTGTTTCTGTGACACCCATTCCCCAGGGTTCCTCCCTGACACCAGCCAGTTTGTGCACTATTCTGATAATGTGTACTATGGAGAAGACTCTACCACCCAACTCTGAAAAATGTTAATGTGTGATCTTTCAGATAGGAAAGCTGGTTATTTAAACAATTGAATATTTATGTCAAGCCTGAAAAAGTATGCATGCGGTTGGGATCTGTCCAATAGATACTTGAGAGAGAGAGGGAAAGAGAGAGAGAGAGAGAGAGAGAGAGTGTGTGTGTGTGTGTGTGTGTGTGTGTGTGTGTGTGACAGAGAGATAGAGAGACAGAGAGATTGAGAGAGAGAATCCAAAATCACACCAAATTTTATTATTTACTATTAATTATGTAAGTGGATGCACTGAAAGAAGGTAGTTACTGTGGCCAGGAGGTGGGGAACCTGTGGCCTCCTTTTAGGTTCTAGGCCAGGAGGTGGGGAACCTGTGGCCTCCTTTTAGGTCCTTGGATGAGGCCTTGTTACTGAGTCCAAGTTTTATGGAACAAATCCTTTTCTTAAGGGGGTTTGTTCTGTGAAGTTTGGATTCAGTCAAAGGGCAGTACTTGAGGACCTAGAGAGCCATGTGTGGCCTCAAGGCTGCAGGTTCCCTACCCCATTTGGTTCAGGGGCATGCCTGGCGATCATAATAACTATGTAGCCTCATTGGAACAGCTGGGGATTGTTCTGGCAACATCAGAGAGGAAGCTTGAACTGAATATTCCCACTTTCCATTACTTAAAGAAACATCTTTGCAATGTCAAGGCTGATTGTCTAAGTCTTCTCCCACCACCCAGTCCTGCTGCCCTTTATTTATTTCATTATCCAGGATTCTCCTTTCGCAGTTGGGGTTCAGCTGTTGTTACTTCTCTCAGAGTGTGGCAAACAGCGTCGGTGAAAGAAAGTCAGCAGTTTTGCGGGGATACAAGTGGGATATGTATATGACTATTCTTTTAAATGGGCAAATGGAAGACCTAAAATTATTCTTCTATGGAGCACAGACATATTTACTTTGATTTTTTTTTTTAATGGGAGGAACAGTCATTCAAAATGACACCTGCTTCCAAACTTCCCAGGTGAAATTATGGCCAGAAATACTTTTTGCATCTAATTCCTTGGGATAGTCCTTTTCTACCCTCCTAAAGCATTTAAGACAACAGTCTGTGGACGGCAAACAATACCCTTTTCTTTAGGTTAAAAATTGTTTCCCAATCCAGGATTAGACTCGCCAATTTACTATGGAAACTCTCCCAGCTACTTAGCTAGTATTCCAGTAATATAATCTCTCAGAAAACTGAGATTTCTAGTAGTAAGGCTGACTTTGTTGACAGACTAAAACAATCTTGATTCAAGAGACTTCAGAAATAGGAGATTATGGAGTTTAATAAACAGAAACATGTTAGTTTGTGGTTAGTCCACACCAGCTAAAAGAAAAGACCATTATTATATTGAGTGAAACTTGCCCACCTTTTAAGACTACTCTTCATAATAATGCATGACACTGCCTGAAATAATTTAAATAAACTAATTCTCTAAGTGGGAGATTATATTAAACTGAAGGAAATGTATTATGGAATTATTTTTATCTATAGTATACAGCCAGTTGTGGAAGGAACCTATTCTCTACAGACATACCTACATAATAAATTTCCTCCCAGTTTTTGTTTACTTTGTAAAAGCATTCTATACCTACTCTTTATTTGGACTGTGTGTTTTCTTTGTTATCTGAGGCTACAGATAATTTCTAGGTTACAAATATTTTTGGCCAATACACTAACTTACAGTGACTTTAAAATAGGTTTTTATGGATGATCTACCATTATATTCTCAATCATATAACATTTAAAATATATCAGGTAAATGACATTTTCCATCTTTTTTTTTTCTTTAAAAAAAACCTGTTGACCAGATGAAAAGTATCTACATTTTCTTGAATGGGAAATGAATGATTAGACACAATTGTCAACCTAAATTTTTATTGGCATATAGTAATATAAATTAAATATTTTTAGAGTTTAGAAATCCGAAGACACTTTTTTTAAACCAAGGAAACCTCATCTAATAGATGAGAACTTGTGGGAAGTCTGAAAAATTTTCATATTTTCATGTAAATTGCAGAAAGTTATTTGATTCAGAATAAAATTAAACTTGAATTTTAACATTAAATCTACTGAAAATAATTTTCTATTGATAATATATATTTCATATTTATCCCTAATGGACCTATTCTCTAATAAACTATGAATTCTTTTCAATATTTAAAATTCTAGACTCCACGGTTAAATATTTTGTCCTTAGGACTTTGCTATTTCTGTTGTCCACATCATCCCATTATCCAAAACCTCAGAATTCTTTCTGAGTCTTCCTTATCCCTTCTGCCTTGAGGTTCAGTCCGTTGTCTTAAGCCTTTTCAGGTCTGCCATTGTGCATCTCTCACTTCTGTTTTCTTCTCTGCACTTACATTGTTACCATGTCACATCTGGACTAGAGTCCAGTAATAACCTTCTACCAGTATTAGTTAGACTTCTCCACACATTACACTCACTTCTCCAACCCCTCCATCTCCCAAGTCTTCCCTCTATCAAATTTGCCCTTTCCTCAGATGCAAAAAATGACTTTCTTTACCAGAAGTCTGCTTTAAACCTTCCATTGACTTTCTGTTTCCTTTACCATAAAATTCAAACTACCAAATTTGATATTTAAAGTCCATCTTAGTCTGACTCTGAACTACCTTTCCAGACACATTTAGTCTTATTTCCCTTCATATACTTTGCATTCTGGCCATATTGGACTAGTAGATGTACCCTGAAGTCAACCTGTCAATCACTTCCATCAACCAAGCCCTCATTTAATAAGCATTTACAATGTTCTAGGTATTGTACAGATACAAAGGAAGAAATAGCTCTTACTTTCAATGAGCTCACATTTTGAGGAGGAAAAATTGGTGCATAGATAGAGCTCTAGGCCTGGAATCAGGAATACTCCTCTCTTGGGTTCAAATTCATCCTCAGATATTTACAAATTGTGTAACCCTGGACAAGTCACTTATGTAAAATTAACTGGAGAAGTAAATGGCAAACTACTCTAACATCTTTGCCAAGAAAACCCCAATAAGGGTCACAAAGAATGACACTATTGCAATAATTGAACAACGAATGTACAAAATAGTTAAAACATCCAGGGTGGGTTGGCAGGGAGGACCCTAGAGGTTGAGGGATCAGGAAGGGCTTCATGTAGATGTTGAGTGAACTGTATTGGAGGTTGTAGAAGGGTGGGGGTATTATTATTTTGAATCTTTAATGAGAAAAAATGATTACAGTAATAATCTCTTGCATGTCTCTAGGTGGATAGGGACTTAAGGAGGATGAGGAAGATGATTACAGAAGGGACAGGACCAAAAATAATACAGAATGGATAGACCCAAAGTGTACGTGAAGGAAAATATTGAGACCTCATCACTTAACAACATGTTGGGGGATCCCTTGGTTGAAGGGTAACAGGCATCTAGACTCTGGATACTAGATGCGCAAAATGATCTCCATCTTGGGTAGTGTATGACATACCACCTTCAGAAATAGTAATAGTAATATTAATAAGGCTAACATTTGTATAGGGTTTACTTTCTGTCAGACACTGTGAATTCATTCTTTTTTTTTTTTTTTTTTAGCTTTTCTTAGCTTTTGAGATGGCTCTGCTTGGTGTCCCAGAGTCTCCCATTCCATGTGTGTTGTGGAGTAGGGTGATATTGAGGGTCTCCATGTAGTTTTTTTCTTCATCTTTAAGTGGATAAACTACTGTTTCACTTTCCCAACTTCTATAGATTTAGGGATTTTTTTAGCCTTAAAGTAGAACCAACACCATGACAAAATAAACTGCTTTCTTACCTTAAAGGAGAGAAACCACTTTTTTCTCAAAATAGACTGTCAGTAACACAAATGCCCTTTATTTTTGAAGCATGTTTTTTTTTAAAGATACATAATTTGTTAGATTGAGCATGAAAATCCTAAATTCTGTTGCTGTTGAGTCACTGAGTGTCTCTGGGCCTTGCCGTGTTTTGATCTCTTATTGTAAGTTTTCCTTGTCCATGAAATGAAGTAGGGATAACTAAGTTCATATCTCTCATTGAAAATGTATTTCTTTTGATTTTGCTATAGAACTGAGACTTTAGTTATGTTTGTTTATGGAATTTAAACTTTCCTTAAGACTTCCTGTAGAACTTGAATTTTCAATCATATCATTTGGAGAAAATGTTCATCTCTTGGGGAAAAAAACCAACAGAAACCTACCTTCAGATTAGAAGGACCTGTTTCTGATTTTCAGAATTAACTTTTGTCTTTATTCATGAGCCTCATAAAATTTAAAATAAAAAATTACCTCCAGAGATTCACAGAAGTATTATTTGAGACTTTCCTGGATTTAATTGAGCACATGCGGATATGCTGATTCTGAAGCCATCTGTTGTGTATATTCTAAATATGTTGGCAGTTTTAATTGATTGCTTCTATTTACTTATAAGTGGTCACTGTTATAATCAGGTTGCATATTACTTTTTGAGTAATGGTAGGGGGAGCAGGGCAGGATGGGGGTGGGGGAGGAGAGGAATCAGTGACTAGACTCCAATTTAAGCAGGATATTGCCACCTAAAAGCTAAAGATTTTTACTTCTCTTAAATGGCTGTATGCAGAACGTATTCTTGACTTCCAACCCCTCTGCTATTTTTCTCCATTTGTAACTCAGTCCTGCACTTCTGAATCATCCTTTATTAAACCTTTGCATAGGCAGTTAATAGCAATATTAATAGCAGTATTAGTAGTAGTAGTATAGTGTAACTACAGTTATCTCTTCCACATTGTTACTTTCCTCATTGCAGTTTTGATATATTGTTGGTTGGCATAAGAAATTAAATAGGAATTTTGGGGGGAGTTTTGCAGAAGCTACAGATGAAAATACAAAGGCCCCAGATGACTAAGAGTCTGCAACCAAATACTTAACCCCAATTTTACAATAAGGTACTGTAAACATCCTCTAAAAGAAAAAAAATAATTCAAACTTCCCTGGTGTGAAGGGAGGGCTCAGGAATTTTACGTGGATTTTACAGATTGTGGGGGCACCATGCTCCTAACCCCCATGAGGTGGAAGGGATAACTTTCACAAGATCTTTGCTAAAATTTTCCTTGTGTGTTTAGATGGAGGGCTATATCGTGGGGGAAAAGAGGAGCTTTAGGCTTCAGAGAAGGGATGAGGACAATTAGGAATGGAAAAGTGGAGTTAATTATGAAAGCTGAATAAAAGAAATGAAAATAAATGGATGTACCCAGTGGCAAAATTCTGAGTTCTGTTAGTGTTGGTGGTAAAGAAAGTCAATATAGTATGTCAGTAAAGTACTATGAAAACTTTGATGTGTGTACATATAGGTGGCAAGGTGGGTACAGTGCCAAGTTCTCCAACTTAAAGATATTTCTTAAAGTGGTGAATTATGCCTAAGAATCTTCAGATATGCCATTGTACAAATAGGTTACCCTGTAGTGACCCTATAGGTTGCTACATGGAGCTTTTGTAATGATATACAAATGATATAATCAAGGATTCCCCTCTATTTCCTCTTACAAAATAGAATGGGAGGGGCAGCTAGGTGGTGTGAGTTGAGCACCAGCACTGGAGTCAGGAGGAACAGAGTTCAAATCTGGATTCAGAAACTTAACACTTATACTAGCAGTGTGACCTTGAGCAAGTCGCATAACCCCAAATGCCCCGCCTTCCGCCCCTCTGTAAAAGCCAAAAAGAAAAGAATGTATGAAATGGAATGGGCATTGGGAATCCAAATTGTATGTAATGAGAATAGTTTTGAAATCTTAGAAAATCATATGACTTTAATTTACACTACTGGCATTTTGTGTAAGCCAATGAAACTTTTTGGGTCTTCATTTTCTAATCAGTAAATGAGCATAAAAATGTGAACCCTTATTTCTTTGTAGAGTTGTGTGGATTAAATTATATAATATGGGGAAAGGTGCTTTAAAAACTCAAATTCTCTGTGAATTTAGTAAGGTACTATTCTTGGTCTCTGACTTTCAGATGTTTGCCTTCTATTTTCCAGTAGCTTTCTATTTAGTGGGTTTAGTTTAAAATGTCAATTCCTCTATTTCCTTGCTCTAGGGAAGAGAGACTTTGGAAAAATCAATGGAATGAGGTGAAAAATGAACTGTAGGAATAAATATTACTATTCATTCTGTCAATTATGGGCATCATAGGATCATTGATCTATATAGACGAGTTATTAGAGGTTGTTAGTGTTGTCAAACTCAAATAGAAATAGATCCCTGCAGGGCACAATGATTTAGAAAACCACGAATTTACATTATCTATATTGTATTTTCATTTATTTTATTAAACATTTCCTAATTACATTTTGATCTGGTTCAGTAGTGGTCTTGAATTTGACACCTTGTCTAGCTTAGCCCCTTCCTTTTATATAAGAGTAAACTCATCTTAGAGAGATTAGATTTCTTACTTATGGTTACAAAAGTAGCTATTGCAGAACTGGGATTTGAAGTTATATCCTTGGGCTCCAAAGTCAGAATTCTTCCTATTGTTTCTCATGCCCTGGGTAAGATTATTCATTTCTGTAATCTTTCTACTCATATATGAATAAGCATAGGGACTAGACCTGTGATGTCATTGTTTTTCATTTCAAATCCTTCCACCAGGGATGATTGACAGCTCTCTCTTCTCTTTGAGTTGACTAGAACACAGAGATGTGATTTGACCAGGATTAACTCAGCCAGTATGTGTCAGAGACTTGATTAGAACTCGGTACTTCTGATTCCAAGGACCACTCTCTATTTACTATTTCCTCTCCCAATTTTTATAATAAATTTAATTGAAAAGAGGCAGTTTGTGTTTACACACAAACAAGAAAGCGTGTGAAAGAGAGAGAATGTGTGTGTGAGAGTGAGCCATACCCATTTAACTGATCCATTTCCCTTACCAACATGTGTGACCTTTAGTAAGACTTTTTTAACTTCTCAAGTCAGGGAGACCAGTTTCTCCTCCGTAAAATGAGGAATTGTACTTAATGGACTGCAAGGTACCTTCTTTTTTTTTTCTCTTTTATTTATTTATTTATTAAACGAATGCTTTATTAACTTCTGGTTTACATCATTCATTTCCACCAGATTATGAGTTACATTTTTCCCCCATTTTTTCTCAACCCACCACCCCAGAATAGCAGTCCCACTAGATATCCCCTCATCCAATCTGCTCTCTCCCATATCTTCTTCCATACCCGCTTCGACTTTGCCATTAGGGAAAGGTGAATCTCTGAGCCCTACTGCCTGGACATCTTATGAAACATTTAATTTTAAAACTTTGATTTTCAGATCCATTCCCCTTCTCCTTTGTCACCCACTCCCTCTGAGAAGATAAGCAATTCAGTATGTGTTGTACATGTATATCTATGCAAAACATTACCATAGTAGATATATTGTAAAAGACTGCTTATATTTCCCTCCCACCTGTCTCACCTCCCACCTGGTCCATTCCCTACTTAGATCCTGTCCCTCTTTGATAGTGGGTACTTCTAACCTCCCCTCTCCCCAGAATGCCCTCCCCTCCATCATCCCCCTCTCATCCCCCTTTCCCCTACTCAGGAGAGTGAGTGAGGGTAAGATATTCCATTTAGTATGTATGTGATTCTCTCCTTGAGCCAACTTCAGTGAGAATATGCTTTTGCCTTTTTGCCTTCCTGTTCTTCCCCTCCCCTGCAACTACTTCCCCTTGCCTCTTCTACATGAGATAGTTTGCCCTATCCTGTCTCTCTCCATCTCCTCTTGCCACTTTCCTCTCTCACCTCTTGACTTCACCCCTTAAGAATCATCCCTTCCTTGGGGCGGCTAGGTGGCACAGCGAGCAGAGAGCCAGCCCTGGAGCCAGAAGGACCCGAGCTCGGATCTGGCCCCAGACACCCAACACACAAACAAAAACCCAGCCCCGTGAACCTGGGCAAGTCACCCAACCCTAATTGCCCTCCAAAAAAAATAATCATCCCTTCCCATCAAATTCAACCTGTGCCCTCTATCCATGTATACCTGTGAACATATGCCATGTACCCTTCTTCAATTATTTTCATAATGAGAAAGGTTTCATCAAACACAGTTATTGTTTTTCCATGTAGGACTGTAAATAGTCCAACTTTGATAAGTTCCTTTTGATTTCTATTCCTTGATTACCTTCTCAAGCATCTCTTGCTTCTTGTGTCTGAATGTCAAATTTTCTATTCAACTCTGGTTTTTTCCTCAAGAATGCTTGAAAGTCCTCTATTCCACTGAATGCCCATATTTTCCCCTGAAACAAAATACTCAGTTTTGCTGGGTAGGTGACCCTTGGGTTCATTCCCAGCTCTTTTGCCCTCTGGAATATCATATTTCATGCCCTTCGATCCCTCAGTGTAGAAGCTGCCAGGTCCTGGGCTATTCTGATTGTGTTTCCACAATATTGAAATTGTTTCTTCCTGGCTGCTTGTAGTATTTTCTCCTTGATCTGGGGATTCTGGAACCTGGCTATAATATTCCTGGGAGTTTTCTTTTTGGGATCTTTTTCAGGAGGTGATCTGTGGATTCTTTCAACCTCTATTTTGCCCTCTGGGTCTAACACATCAGGACAATTTTCCTTGAGAATTTCTTTAAGGATGATTTCTAGGTTCTTTCTTTGATCATGGCTTTCAGGTAGTCCAATAATTTTTAAATTATCTCTCCTGGATCTATTTTCCAGGTCAGTGGTTTTTCCCATGAGATATTTCACATTGCCTTCTATTCTTTCATTTGTTTGGATCTGTTTAATAGTATCTTGATTTCTCATAAAGTCACTAGCTTCCATTTGCTCCAGTCTAACTCTGAAGGAATGAATCTCCTCAGTGAGCTTTTGAGATTCTTTTTCCATCTGGCAGATTCGACTTTTTAAGGCATTCTTCTCCTCATTGCCTTTCTGAGCCTCTTTTGCCATTTGAGTTAGTCTATTTTTTAAGGTGTTATTTTCCTCAGTCAGGCTGTTGACTGTCATTTCATACTTTTCTTGCATCTTTTTCATTTCTCTTCCCAAATTTTCCCCCACTTCTCTTATCTGCTTCTTAAGGTCCTCTATGGCCTGTATCCAGCTTGTATTTTCATTTGGGGCTTTTGGTGCAGGAGTTCTGACCTCACAGTCCTCCTCCATGCTTTGAGCCTCTTTGCCCCTAAAATAGGAGTCCAATGTTGAACTTTTCTGTTTATTTTGTTTCATTTGCCTAGGCATGTTGCCACTTAATTACTTGATTTTTGGGCTTGTTGCCACAGTAGGACTCTGCCACCAGACAGGGGAGCTTCCGCCCAAACGTGGGGTCTTCACAACTTCTGCCAGTTGGGTGGCCTCTGTAAAGCCTCCACCCACTCTGGCAAGTTGGATACCCACCCCAAACTTCCCCCCCAGACCACAATCCAGATCCAGGCAGTTTAAAGCAAAAGCGATTAACCCCCAGACTGATTGCTGGATCTTCCTACAGTTCTCAGACCAGGAGCTAGAGCCACTACTGATGCTGCAAAATGGCTTCTGTGCAGCTGTTTCTTCAGCAGCTTTTTGCCCCCAGGGGAGGAAGCCACGTGTTCCCCAAATACTGGTCCCAAAGTCCATAGGGCACTAACCTCTCACTTTGTCCTAGGCATATCTGTGCAGATAATTCTGGAATCGCCACAATTGGTGGTGTTCTGGGGTTCCACCAGCCAGCTGAAGGCCCGGCTGCCCTGGGGCTAAAACCGCGGCCCTCGGCTCGGCTCTGTGGGCTGCGCTGTCGGTTCCCAGTGCGCTGTGCTGCCTGCTCTCAGAACGCTGCGCTGGCTGCTCCCTGCAGGGCTGCTGGGCTGTCCTCAGCAGGAGGTTAGCTTCTCTGTGCCGTTCTGTGGGTGCTGTGGCTCCAGAAGTTGTTCGGAGCTCCCTTTCACATTGTTTGAAATTTGTGTGGGGCAGAGCACGTTGGAAATGCTGTTTCTACTCCGCCATCTTGGCTCCGCCCCCTACCTTCTAATGCTACATTCTATGATGCTTTGGTCCTATGATCAGCACTTGGAACCACAAATGAAATGTGAAAATTTATTGTGCAGTTCTTGAATAGTGAACCAGAGTGGATCAGCCTTATACTTCAGAGCAGGAAGCCCCCCTGGTACATTGAGTAGGTCATTGTGTTTAGAGTGAGAAGACATGGGTTTCAGATCCTATTCTTGCTTTATACTAGCTCTGAGTTTAACCTCCCTGGGCCCCAGAGACTGGACTGGCATCCTCAAAGTCTTCTAAAACAAAATGTGTGATCTTACAGACCAGTTAAATGGGACAAGCCCAGGAATAGATTTTTAAAAATGGGGGAGTTGAAACAGAGACCTCACTTTATTGGGTTAGTAAATGGACTGATGATATTGTCTGGAAACGTTGGGAGTGGTATCTTTATTGTGGTATCTCTAATTTTTCTATTGAATTTGCCCACATAACACTTCTTGTCTTGAAATAAGTAATACACTGATGAAGATCAGTTAGTCTGGGGGCCTAGGGAAAGAAGAATCTTTGCATGGATAAGGAGAGGAGAAGGTCAGGTCAATCATGGAGCAAAATTAAGTGTTAACACAGATGCAGGGCATAAAATAAGTATCTTGATAATGGATAATTTGATATTTAATAGCTTAGAAAAACATCACTAGAATTGAAATTGCCTCCTGGAGATATCCATTCACATCATTTTTCCTCCCTCCTCCTCCTCTTCCTCCTCCTCCTCCTCCTCCTCCTTTCTTTCCTTCTCCTCCTCCTCCTCCTCCTTCTCCTTTTTCTTCTCTCTGTCTCTCTCTCTGTCTCTCTGTCTCTATCCCTCTTTCTCTTGAAAGAGATTATTGACCACTCACTGTCAGAATGTGTACTATGTTTTCCAACAGAAAATTAATTCATAACATGAAATCAAGATCTTCCAGGAAAGTGTAGATTGACAGTCATCTTGGGAAACTTAACCTCACAGATGCTCTATGCTAGGTTCTTGCTTTCATAAGTAGTTAATGACCCTGAGCATCCAAGACAAATAATAGCTGTAACGAAGAGAGTAACTGTTATAAATCCCATTCCTGAGGATTAGAAAGCATCCTGAGATATGTTGGGGCTTCATCAGTGTAGACTTTAAGAGCAAAAAATAATTCAGATTCCTCGGTATACATTTAAATTCTATATTTAAAACTTTTCTTTGGATAGGCCATTATGTAAAAGGTAAGAACCAAGATATTTCAAGGATGTATGAAATGCTTCAAGTATTTATTTAAATATAAATATAATATTAAATTAAATATAAATATAAAAATAAATATTATCAAGTATATATTACTGTCCGCTTTTAGTATAAAAATGAGTGATTTTGGCCTTGGGGCTGGATGGGGGTCGCTGTCTTATTGTTTAGTATGGAAGATTGAGTTCTAAGAGGTGTTCTTTTTTTTTTAGAGAATTACTTAGGCACAGAAGAAACTTTTAATCCTAACAATCAAATAAATACTCTGAGGTTATTGGACAGTATTAATTTGAATGATGCATCATTATGTAATTTTTTCATGGAAAAAAAATTGACCCAGAGAGCTGTTCTATTCTTGATCATTTATCATCTGTTTCTGTTCAATACTAACCTTCTTTGAAGGAAGAACTGTACTATATTTGGTTTATAGCCATGAAAACTATGAATTATCATTCATCACTGTAATTCTTCATACTGAGGATCCTAAGAGAAATTTTGTTTTTAAAAAAAATGTACTTATCCCATTGAATCTAATAAGATATCAAAATTTGATGAAAGTAATATAAAGCTGAGGTAAGTAATCATAATTAATTTAATGACTTCCAAATATTTCAAATATCTTATTTTTTTTACATGGTTAAATACTGGATAATACAATTTTGGGATTGTTATTTCCCAATCAAAATTGTAAAAAAAAATAAATTTATGTCTAACTGTTAGACATCTTAACCTCATCATTTCCCAAATTGAATGTAATATCTTTCCCCTTAAATTCCTCCCTTTTTCCTAACTCTCCTGTTACTATTTAGGGCACCAGAAGGTAAAAAGGTGAGGACCCTGACTCTGATGGACCAGTCTTTGGCCCAAACATGGGAAAACAGACTCAGTCCCTTAAACTCTGCACTTACCCTTCTTTAGGAAAGCCACACCATGTGGTAATTGTAGTTCATTCAGTAAGCACTTTGGAGCTCCGGCATTAATCCCCAGAGGCTCTTTAGCCAGGTGGTAGCAACACCCATCCTATATCCTCTACAATTCCAGTTTATATCTGAAAGGGAAATAATTCCCAACTGGTTTGTGGTAAAACGGGGTGGGGCTTCAGTAATTTTGCATATTGAGTTCTGTGTTGTCTGGGTGCCAGATATTGTGTCTAATGACTTTCAAGGAGTACTATAAAAGCTCTTTGCTAGTGTTGCAGAAAACAGCTTTGTCAAAGATGCTGATTGCTAGAGTCCTGGCACAGCTTTTAGGATATTACAGGGACGCAGTTTCTTCTGGTGAGAAAGGAGTGTCAGAGCAAGATGAAAACAAGTTTTGTAATTATTTGACATTCAGCTCTTGCACTACTGTATGTTTTTAAGTGGGTGGCTATAAACAGCCCAAAGATTAATTGTATTAAGTCCCTGTTTCTTTGTTGTTGTTTTTAGCTACAGTGCTGTTATAGCTTTGGGAAGATTTTGGAGGAAATGAATGACATGGCTTTTTTCAACAAGATAAAATGTTCTTAATAAAATTACACATTTCTTAAGGCATGGAGCTTTTGTTTTTTAAGCACATTGCTTCTGATACCGTTTGTGAGTCAATCAGAAAACATTCATTAAGTACCAGTGTTGTAGGTACAACACTAAAGCCTTAATTTAGGTTCAATTTTGTGATGAAAGATGGTCCTTCCAAGTCACTGAACATTTAACATTTCACCCTAACACAGGATATGTGGTAGCTTGGGATGTGGCCCCTTTATTTCCATCTGGAAGAAGTCTAATCAGTCAGTCATCAGGGTTTGGCAGATTTCATGGTCTTGGGCACCCCTCAAATCTGAGAGTCCTTTTATGCCACAGATCAGGAAACTGAGGGCTTTCAGCTTGTGTGGGAAGAGGAAAGAAGATGTTTCTGGGTCAGGGAAAATATATCAGAAAACTGCTGGTCCCAACACAACCTATTATGTGCTAGTCATTGTGCTAAACTCAGATACAAAGAAAGGCAAAAGACAGTTCCTGACTTCAAGGAAGTCACAGTCTCATGCAAACAACTACATACAAAACAGTTATAAATCATATAAATTGGAAATAATCAAAAGAGGGTAGGCCCCAGAGGTTAGGAGCATAATGGCTCTTAAAGCTGAAAAGGCTTTTTTTTTTTTTTTTTTTGCTTTTTTGGAGGGCAGTTGGGGTTAAGTGACTTGCCCAAGGTCACACAGCTAGTTTTTGTGTTAAGTGTCTGAGGTCAGATTTGAACTCAGGTCCTCCTGACTCGAGGGCCAGTGCTCTATTCACTGTACCACCTAGCCTCCCCTGAAAAGGTTTTTACAATCACCAAGAATCAATCCAAATCCTAATCCCCTTTCAAAGATTCAGAACCTGAGGATCATCATTTAAATGACTTACCTAAGGTCACAGCTGGTATTTATTAGAGCTGAGACCCATACTGTATCTTTTGTCCAATGTACCATATTTATATTACCCATGAATCCTAAGGTCAAGCTGGCCCACCTATCTTAAACTACCTAAATTAAACTATCTTTAAAATTACTTTCTGGAAATATATATCTATATATTATCCTTAAATTTTTTTAAAACCTCTTTCAAGAGAGCTAGTCTTGATTCAAAACAGTTAAATGGTTGTTATATGTGTGGAATGTATCCTCATTGACCAGCCTATATAATGCAAGTTCAGATCCATTCTCCTCTCCCATCCTCAAGTTATTTTGGTAATTAGAACATAAGCAGAGGAGCAGCTAGCTTGCACAGTGGATAGAGTACTGGCCCTGGAGTCAGGAGGACCTAAGTTCAAATGTGACCTCAGATACTTACTAGCTGTGTGACCCTGGGCAAGTTGCTTAATCCTGATTTTTTTTGTTTCTGAATTATAATAATTGCTTCTACGTTTTTAAACTCTCTGGAGTCCATTACATTAATACTTAGAAAAAAATCTAAAATACTAAGTTTTTAGAAAAACATGTATATACAGATTTGGGGGGGGGGTATACGTTACAGTATTATGTTCAGCCTTATTGATTTCCCTTGCATCATTACTAGGTTTTATTGCATGTTTTTTCAAAACTTTTAAATTTTAAAAATCCACAATTTCATTATTTCATTGACCCATAGAATTTTAGAGTTGGAAGGGACCTCAGAGGTCCTCTGGGCCAGCCTCTCATTTTACGGAGGAGACTAACACAAGTTAAGTGACTTGCCCAAGGTGATATAGGCAGTGAGTATCAGTGCTGGGGATCTGAACCCCAATCTTCTGATTTCAGAGGTTCTGCCTCTCATGCATCAGTCGAAGCCCTTTTGTGCCATAGTAGGTATTTTCATGAATTTCTTTAGCCTATAAAAGTCCATATCTAGGGGGCCAAACTCCTGATGATTGAATGTAGAGAACATAGTTCAACAATTCACATTAAATTGATTCATCTGATGCATCTTTTGGGTCACACAGGTGTTATATATACATGTTTTTTTTCTTCAGTTTAATTAGAGCTAAAAAATAAAATGTTCCATATGAAGTTGAAAGTAGTCTTCAGCAAATGGTTTATTTTGCATCAGATGCTGGTAAGGGCATCTGTTGAAGTCATTTGAGAACTTTAACAAACTCCCCTGCTGGGCCAACTGTCGCATTGACAGGTAAATAGCCATCCACAAAGAGCTTGGAATCTCCCTTGCCCCCATTTTTGCTTGACTTTTGAATGTGGGGATTGTCTTATTCTGAACCTTATTGATTAGGTCACTGCCTGGTCTGCTGGAAACAAGAGTTGCCTAGGGGCCATTTCACTGCAGGAGGGTTAATGGAAACTGGGTGTGAAACAGCCACATGTGGTTTCAAGATTACTTTCTAAACAGGAATCAATTCAGGCGGCCGAGGACATATTAAGGGTCTATTAACTTCTTCAGCCTCTCTTTGAGTAGAAAAGCACTTATGTGAGCAGAGGAATAATAAAAGGAAATGATTACCAAAAACCATGGAAGGTACATCTTGCCATATCATTGTGGGTGAGTCTGTTGAGTTGTAGATTTATTTCCTACTGTGGCATCTGGTGAGCTTTTGAAGTCCCCATTAAGGTCAGAGAAGGGGAGCTTGGAAATAATTACATAATGTTTATTCTTTGCTTTGAAGATCTAAACAGTTACAGTATTGGAACATAATTAACAGAGAATAAAACCCAATTTATTTTTTATTTTTTTATTTTGAGGTTGAAAAATAAGTACAGATTTTTTTTTCAGGATTGGTTTAAAATTCTAGTTTCTTTTTTTTTTTAAATAATCCCCCATTATTTTCATTAAATAAAGAAATGAGTTCTTAAATCAATATTTGTTGATCCTTCCTTCTTTCATGCCTAGTTTCCTCGTACCACAGCTCAAGGTTTATTTGTTTGGGAGATAAAAGCAGTTTAAGGCTTCTTAAAAAGCAGCTTCCTTCCACATCCTTTCATTTATTCCACATGCCAGCCACAATGGACTACTTTCCCCCCCATTTGTCATCTGTCCATTTTCTGTCTCTGTGGTTCCTCACACGTTCATTCATTCCAGTCCTTTCTCTGTCCCTTACCTCTGTCGTTTCCTGCAAGACCCGGCTTAGATAAAGCCTTTCTCGATACTTCTCCATAACAATTATAATAATAACTGACATCTATATAGGGCTTTGAAATTTGCAAAATACTTTACATATTGTGCCCATCATCTCAGGCCAACCTCTCAGTAACTCTATGAGGTAATACTTTATTTGTTTGCTTGTTTTGGTTTTTTGTCTGGGGGACTGGACCCATGATTTCATGGATATGGCTGTCCCAGTAGAGAAAACTCCCCTCTACCAACACAATGTGTGGTCCCTGACTGAGGGTCCTCTGAGGGCATTTGATACTTTAAGTCATTTGCATGTACATATTGAACCTTGGTCCTGAATCTGAGCCTACCCAATTATTCTATGTTCCCTCTCAGTTATTTGTACTTTAGGCATAACCATTTTACATAGGAAATTGAGACTGAAAGTGGTTAAGTCATTTGTTTCTGATTCTATAGCTGGTACAGGTCAGGTAGAATTTGAAGCCTAATCTTACTGATTTTAAGTCTAGCATTTCCAAGGTGAATAGTGAACTGCAGAAAAATGATTCACTCATTTCTACCTACCATTGATAAGATATTTATATTTATAATATGTCATGTTAAACACCTTTTAAGAATAAAAACTTTCTTGAGGCTTAAAAATAGTCATATATATATATATATATATATATATATATATATATATATATATATATAGCACCCCTTCCCATCCAGCTTTCCCTTTCCCAAAAACAATGAAACAAAACTAACCGATACAGCATCTGATAATACATGAAACATTGTATGCCTATAGTCTGCCTCCCTAAGGACCAGGATTGCGTTTCCTCATAATGTCACGCTTAAGTTTTATAATAGGAATTTTATTTCTATTTGAAACAGTATTACCTTTAAATAAATTTGGTACAAATGGCATTAGTTGTATGTAACAGTTCTATTGAGATTTATGAGGTGGTTTCATCTTGGGGAGAATCACCTTTCTTAATCAAATGTGTGTTATATCATGTTAATAATACATCTTGTAACTGAAGGATAATAGCAATTTTATGAAAACTGATAGTCATGATGATGATAATTTGAAGATTTCATTGGTGTGATTCCTCTTCTGCCAGTAAGGAGATTGTAACACCCTCCCCCCAACCAGCTTTAGTAGATCCCTTTCATGGGTTGCTATGACTGAAAAAAAGAATCACCTGGTGTCCAGCCTTCTGGTGATGAACCTTTCCAAAATGAGCTAGGCTTGTCTTTGGACAAGAGACATACCTTCTGCTGCCAAGATCGTTCTTGAAATCTTTCCAGCTTGGTAGGACTTTTCACAGTTTCTGTTCTACTAACATAGCCTTTGGGTATTAAAGGTTACCTCTATGGCACAATGAGACATTGGATTAAAGCTTTAATGGAGGTTAATAGCTTGAGTTTGTAGAATGTATTGCAGTTTACAGATAGCCCTGTCATATATGGACAATGGGCTGTGTGACAGTGGGCAAGTCAAAACCACTCTGTGCCTGAGTTTCCTCATCTATGAGGTGGGAAGTGCAATAATTACAATCCTCAGATGGGGAAACCAAGAATCAGAGAGGTTTCAACTTGCCCACTGACGCACAGATTTAGAGCTGGAAAGGGATATCAGAGATTATTTCTCCCAACCCCCTCATTTGATAGATTAGCAAACTGAGCCCCAGATAGATTAGATGATTTGCCCAAAGTCTCACCCGTGGTAGATTGTGATGGATGATGTTGGGATTTGAGCTCTTGTCCTCAGATTCTCATAACTATTCTTCTTTCCACTGCATTGTGTTGTAATAGCCAATAACTTAAATCCTTATTAATAAACTATTATTCTCCAAACCCTCTGCTTTTTTTCTGCTTCCCTACATATTTTTTTCTCCCTCTCCCTAATTTAGTAGATAATTGACCAATTAAATGTAGGTTAGAAGAGGGCCTATGCAGAAGAAAACCTCCAGTTTATTGACTCTTTAGAATTTGGGGATTGAAGAAACTATAAAAGGAAATATGGTAACCACTTGAGTATATATTGTGCCTTGTTTGCAAGTTGCTTAGTCTGGAATAGGCAGTACTGAATAGCTCCAACTTTAATTCTCTATATGCTGATAAATCATCTGGAAGTAAGAAATCTATTATTTTTCTAAACCAGACAATGGCTGTCTGTTTAAATGGAACAGTTGGTTGGTTCCAGCTTTTCAGGGCTGTATTCCCCAAAGCTTACTTCCCGGAGTTCTGTTCTCTCTCTTAGCTTTAGAGATTTTAATAAATTGAGTCAGGAAAGCTCCAGGAATTTTGGGTGGGTCCCTGAGGTTGATTAATTTAATTTGTTTTGGGCAGCTTTTGTAACTTTAAACCAACATTTTGGTAACAAAAATCAAACTGCTAAATGAAGAAAAATGGATCCCCTTCACTGAGGGCATCTTCCTATAGTGTGGGTGCCTAGGAATGGATTTGGATCCTCCAGACTATAAATAAGCAGACTTTTGCATGTGTGTGAACTATAAGAAAATACAGAGTTCTGTAAGGGCCACTGGTGTTTCTTATGAAGAGAATGAATGGTTTTGTAAAAGCGGGGGATGGGGGGAATGCCTTTTGTAGAAGCAGCAAAACAATTCTACATTAAATTTGACTTCTACAGGGAGTACATTCATGTAGACATTATGGAAATCAGACAGGCGTGTTTGACAGAATCCCATATTGATATTTCATACAACTCTGAAATAATGTATACAGTTCAAATCATTGTAAATGTTTAAAAGTCAACAAGAGGAAACAATAAGTTAGTTGTTTAACTGGAGTGAGGAGGAGGGGGCAGGAGTTCAGTACAAAATCCTCAGCCAAGATAGAAATTAAGGTCACAAAAAGCATGCTGGGACTTGATCACTAGTGATCAGAGTCATAGTGATTTTAAATAAAGGCTTTAAAGGAAAAGTGGGCATTTACATATTTTATTGTAGTTTCCAAGAACTTGATCTGGTATTTCCCTAGAAGTTGGCTTTCACCTCCAGCAACAGAAATGGACATTTGAGTCCTTCACAAAATGTGATTTGATAAATTGTTAGCTACTTAAAATTTTCTGTTAAGAACAGACCAAAAAAAAAAAAACCCACCAAAAAAAACCCAACCTCCCTGATTCATCACGGTTCATTCATCATGAAATTTAAAGCTTGCTCATTCTTTCCCAGTGAGAAGAGCATAATCTGCTATGTAGCAGGCATGTGAATACCTCTGTCTGGTGGAATGTTTTGTTTGATCTGAGTGTAATGCCCTTGCTGTGCCCTTCCTGTAATGAAAGAAAGGTAGGGGTGAATCAGAGTGATGCTAGATAAGACAAGAATTTGCTCCCCGGTTCCTCCTCTATCATTTTTGGCTTGGGGACAGTGGTCATATACTTTACCTTCCTTGCCCAGGGGATTAGTGAGGATGGCCCTGGTTCAGCTTGCTTTCTTTTCCCTCTCTTAGAATCAGTGTTTCTCTTACAAATGGACTTTTAATGCTGTATTCCCAAATCCATGACTTGATTTCAGACATGAAAGGAGTTACCAAAGCAACAGGAGATTGACATTTCTAGTTAGTCCAAAGCGAACATAGAACAGTAAATGGAAACCACACTTCTTTTGTTTAAATTTGTTCCCCCTATCACGCTGTCGAGAGCTTTGTTTTAAAGGTGTGCTTCAATCAATAACAATGGAGTGAACTGAAAGTACTCCCCCTCCCCTTTTTATTGCCCCCAAAGTTAATGATTAACATGTGTTCATTCATTTGTGAAAGGCATGTTGATTGCTTTGGAAAATACATGGTAATGATGCAAAGTTTGCTACAGGAGTTTGGTAGCATTTCCTTCTTTTGAAACTGGGCCAACTGTCAGTTCCACTTTTTGTGAATCCATGTGTCTAAGTGTAGACAGCTGCCACAGGTCCCTAAAAGGGGAAGATACATCATTCTATACACACACACACACACACACACACACACACACACACACACACTCTCTTCAGATCTGTGACCCTGAGTTTCATGGTATAGATTCAGTTCATAACAGGAAGCTTAGGGTACAGAAGCCAGTACTTTAACATAAAGTAAAACCTCACTAATTTGGAATAATTGAAAGGAAAAGCCATTCGGAATTAAATGTTTTGTTTGTTTGATTTTAAGAAATGTAATTTCTTAAGTGACCCTTTAAGTACAACTTGTAACTTACTACTGGTAACAGAATGTTCCCCGGGTACTTGGTCTTCTTTACTAAGTAGGTTAAGACTATATATGTCCTTATGATTTTGTTTCTGTTATTGATTTGCTTGGTAAATACTTTCTCTATGGATAATACTGGGAAAACTAGCTGAGGCAAGGGCTAGCTCAAATGCTGAATCTGAGCTAAGTCAGAGCTAATGAGGTTTTAATATGTTGAAAACATTATGTCAGATTTTCACTGACTTTCCCTAAGAATATATTATGTACACACTGCATTTTAGTCAAGACAAAGAGTTGGCAAAACTGGAGCATAAAATGAGTTAGGGTAAGACTAACAGTCGTCCTGGGATGAGATGATGGCAACTTGGAACTATGGTGGTGGAGAGTCATGAGCTAAATCTAGAGGGATGATGGAAAGGATTTCCCCCCCCCCCCATTTTTTCAGGCTACAGATGAGGGATAAAGGCTAGGGAGGTGCCAAAGATGATTACAGGCTTTCAAGCCCAGGACATTGAGGGTGAAGTCAATGATGGTACTATTTATTGAAAATCGTGGGAAAGCAGTGTGGGGTAGGGTTCGGTTGAATTTAGCAAACTTTTTAAAAAAATATATTTTATTGGTATATTTTCTTTTCAAATCACCTCTATTTACTAAGATATCCCTCTTCTTTCCCATTCCTAGAGGACAATCCCTTCCATATAACAAAGAATCAAGAAAGAGAGAAAGTATTCAGGCAAAACTGTTCTATTTTTTTAAAAAAAGTAATGTTCAAAACTCAGTGGAGTCAGAGATGGTACAGAAGAAGATGCTCTGGGATCAGAAAACTCCATATCTAACACTTACTGCTGTGACCTTGGGCAATTACTGATGTATACAAATATTGAATACTATTATTGGTAGCAGTGGTGAAGAAAGCCCGTCACTTTTCATGTAATATAATATATGATGTTCATTAAACAACAACGCTAAGCTTTGGAGAGTCCTATAAAGCAAAGAGTGCATGGGGCTAGTGCATGTTGGCTCACCTGATAGAATGTAAGCCTTTTCAGGGCACAAACTCTTATTATTTCTTGCCTTTATATCATGTGCATAATTGATTGATATGGCCAGTGACTGGTTTTACCACACAGTCCCTTTCTCTATAGACAGACCATGTCTTATATTCTGTAAACTTATCTATAGTCAGTAAGAATTAGAGCAGATTCTCTTCTCCTAGCTCAGTTTTATAAGTAAAACTTAATAAAAACTTAGAAAATTGTCTTTGTGAGAATTACAATTTCTTCATTGAAAACATGGCAGTTAATTTGATCCTGAGACCAATCCAATGATTCCTTCTGGGAGAGGCAGGCAGAAGTTTTCACGTGAGTGTGTTCAACTTCCAGGGCTGTTAAATTTCTTCCTGTTGACCTTTGCATTCTTACTCAAGGCCTACAGGTGACTTTGTACAGGTGTTTACTGCCCTTCTCTAAGAAACCCTGGCACGTAAAGATCTGAATTTAGGAAACAAGTGATTATTACTGATGTGCCATTTGCTGCAGTGCATTCAAATTAGGATTCATGACTTTTTCGTGAAACCATTTTTGGCATAAAATGAGTAATTCCGTAATTGAAAGCGTCCTTGAAGGCAGGCTGTCTTAGCCTTGCAAATTGACTGGGCCTGAATTTAGCTTGCTAGTTTTGGTAGCCCTCAAGTTTACTAGTAAGTTCAAATGCCATATTTGATGGGAAAAAGTGACCAAATGTTGTCTCTAAATGAGCACATTTTTGTCAGCTTCTTCCCCTCTCCCCATTGCTGTATTTTAATGCAGCTGTGCAAATAAAATGGGGAAAAAAATCAGTTTATCAAAGTCAAGAGGGATGAAACCATGGTTGTGAAAAGAAAAGACCTTTGGGAACGTGGGGGACTGCACTAGGCTATTTATACCGTTCCATTCTTCCCTCCCAGAGGCCAAGAAGAAAATTATATGCTTTTTTTCTTTTTGCCAACTGATAAAATGTGCCTTGCTTTTGGCATGAATGTTGTTTGTTTGCTGTTTTTTAGAGCCGTTTGGGGCAGTTTCCTGTTATCCTGGTTTTACGAATTAGTTTGCAGAAAACTAGATGCACTTGAAACCTTGAAAAATGCAAGGCTTATCCTAAGTCCAAGGCTCTTAATAAGAGCAGGCCTAAGGAGTCACTGACTCTTTTGGAGCTTGGCTCTGTTTATCCAGTGACCAATTGAATATTTTACTCTAGCAGGAGGAATCTCATTCCATTCCTTCTTTAGCAAAGGAGTGCTTGAAGGGCTTTTGGCATGAGGTTTAGTCATTTCAACTGACATTTGATTCATTGAATGGCGCCTTGTCTTCATGCTAGAACATACTCTTGCAATGCAAAATGCTTCAGGCAACAGCTCAGTTTATAGACTCCTGTGAGTCAGTGTATAAACTGCTAAAGTATTGCTTTCACGTTAATGAAATTATTTGAAGCAGTTGATTTTATTTTGGGTGTTCTTGAAAAGCCTCATGCTTATTTTTTTTTTTTTTAAACTTTCAAGATATTCATGGAGGCCTTCTGGTACACTGGCACTTATTATCTATATGACCTTGGGCATGTTCTTGCATCTTTGGGGCCTTGGTTTTCTTATCTGTAAAATGAAGATGTAGGATTCAGTGGCCTTAGGGGTCTCTTCCATTTCAAAGTCAGTGATCCTTGTTATCCAGCCTGTACCCCAGAACTGATGCAGGGCTGTCCCATCATCACAGAAGCAGGGTGAGGAACAACTTTCATTTTGGGGTCTTAGACAATTAAACTAGAAACAATGGTAAAGGTGACTATCCAACAGAACCTTTTATTGATTGATTACACATTTTCCATTTTCCTTCCTTCTTCAACAGGATTCCAGCAGCTAGTTCTTGGCAGAGTGATCTAGGTAGATTCAAATGGCATAAATCAATAAGGCTAAGTCCTAGATTTTCTTTTCTATTAACTGCAAAATCCAGATCAGTAAAATACCAGAACTTTGCTAGGGAAGGAGGATTCTGCAGTATGCAACTTTTAATAAATCTATTATCTCATAGTTTTCCAGGGCTAGACAAAAGTGTTACAGAGTTGTGAGAAACAAAAGTTTCCATGTTTCAAAAGGGCAACATTCATTTTATCCCTAAGGAGTCATGAAAATATTAGGAATTTCTTTTTCTTTTCTTTTCTTTTTTTTTTAATTGATCAATCCTTTTTTGGTCAAGGAGAAGGTTGGAGGGGTTTTTCTGGTTTACGATTTAAAACTTTATCATAAGAACCTCTGTCCAGAAGACTTTAATAAGAAATTATTTCTCTTTATACAGAGTATCATTTTAATGTTGGATTTTATGCCTCTTAGTACCAATGCCCAGTACCTCCTAGTGTTTGTCATTCAGAATAGGCACTCATATGTTTTTTTTAATAAGGATACAGTTATATACTGTATCTTTCTGAGCATATAATTTTTACAATGGGACTTAATTTTTTAATTTAATTTTTTTTTACAGCTGCTATTGCCCCCCAGCCTCTCCACTTCGGATTGATTTTTTTTTTTTGTAGATTAATAACAGCTCAGTTTTACATAGCTCTTAAAGGTTTGTAGAGCACACTGTTCTTATAATGAACCCTGTAAAGTGAGCCAATGCAAATATTGCCATCACTCCTCTTTTACAGATGGGAAAGCCAAGGCTCAAAGATAAGTAATATGCTTCAGATAGCACAGCTACTAAGTCTTTAAGACTTGTGTGTAGCTTGGTGGCATTGCAGTGGGCTTGGAATCAGGAAGACTCCTCTACCTGAGTTTAAATCTGACCTCAGATACTTACTAGCTGTGTGACTGTGGGCCAGTCATTTAACCTTGTTTGCCTCAGTTTCCTCATCTGAAAAATGAACTGAAGAAGGAAATGGCAAACTATCCCAATATCTTTGCTAAGAAAACCCCAAATGGGGTCACAAAGAGTCAGATATGACTGAACAATGACTGAACAACACAACTCCTGAGTAACAAGTCTAGTGTTTTCGTTGTTGTCCCGGACCCCCAAACTTAAATGCAAGAATATCTGACTGTTTAGAAGACAGATATGGCCACAACTTCTAGATGGTTTCTAGGGCTGCATTATTACTGATCTTTTGCCTTCTAGAATGAGCAAAACACTGTCCGGTCTTTGTTATGATTTTGTCACTCCCTCTCCCCCACCCCTCCACCTGATGACACATTGATTCCCATGAAGATGATACTTAAAAAAATATTTTTAGTTTTCAGCATTCATTTTTATAAGATTTTGAGTTCTAAATTTTTCCCTCTCCAAGAGAGCATGCAATCTGATATAGGTTATAATGTACAATCATATTAAACATTTACACATGTCATGTTGTGAAAGAAGAATCAGAACAAAAGTGAAAAAAACTATGAGAAAGAAAAAAAGAGAGAGAAAATAGTATGTTTCCATCTGCATTCAGGTTCCCTAGTGCTTTCTCTGGATGTGGATGGCATTTTCTATCATGAGTCTTTTGGAATTGTCATGGATCATTGCATTGATGAGAAGAGCTAAGTCTGTCATAATCGGTCAGAACTGTTGACCTACTATTACTAGGGCATATTTTGAGTTTCTTTATGGTCCAGTGGTGATAGGCTCACATCAGTTGCCAAAAGAAAACTGAGTTGTTGGCTGATTAATATCATGGTGGTAATGGCTTGTGATAGCCCACCTAGTCCACGTTGAAAGAACACTGGCTTTGGGGACTTAAATCCTAGTCTGCTAATCACTCTCTTGACTTTGGTTGGGCAAATGACTTTCTTCTCTGGGCCTTAGTTTCTTCCTAGTCCATTCTCCACTAAGCTGTTTTAAGTGATCTGACCATGTCAGCCCCTCTTTGGTAAACTATAGTGGCTTCCACTGTCTCCAAGAACAAATATAAAATGTTCTATTTGGCTTTAAAAGACCTTCACAACCTCGACCCTTCCAACCTTTCTAGTCTTCTCCCTGTTTACTCTCTTCCACATACATTGTGACCCAGTGTCACTGGTCTTCCTGCTATTCCTCATGACATGACCCTCCATCCTTCCTCTCCATGCCTTTTGTCTAGTTGACCCCTATACCTGGATGCTCTTTCTCTTTCCTATACCACCTGACTTCCCTGGTTTCTTTCAAGACTCAGTTCGAATCCCATCTTCTGTAAGAAGTTTTTCCCAATTTCCTCTCTCCTCTCTATTCCTCTCCCTTTTCCTGCCTCCCCCCACCCAAGTACCTTTCCTCTGATGTACAAATCTTCTATGTACATAACTGTTTGCCTATTATCTCATCAATAAGACATGAGCACCTTGTAAGCAAAGATCAGGATCCTGTTGTTTTTTTAAATCTTTCTTTGTATCCTCAGTGCTTAGCATAATTTCTCATAGTAAGTGCTTAATTAATACTTGTTGACTAACTTCTATAAAATGAAGGATTGGGAGTAGATGGCCTCAAGTTTCCTTTCTAGTTCTAAGTTTTGTGATACACAGATGCCTTCTCAGTTTCTCTGGTCACCAGTGGCTTGCATTTATTTACAAAATTACTGCTTGGAAATAGATAAAGAATATAGTCTATAGTTGTAACAAAGCAAAGTTAAATGATTGGCTGTGTGATTAATTCCCCAACCTGGAAGGGAGGGATACCTATTGGCTCTCAGTATCTAACATTACTACTAAGAGGGAGGAAAAGACATGGATATTTTTTTTATTGTGCAGTTTTTTTTTCTTTTTAGAGAAAGGACTTCTGCAGTGGATGAGGAAATCAAGTACCATGTCTATACTCGTAGATTTAGAGGCTGGGCAGCTAATTGCATGTTGCAGAATTACTAGATTGGAGATGGGACATTCCCCTCCACTTTCTTTTCCTTCCCTAACCATACCCATCATGACAATCAAACATGCAATGTTGGGGAAAAGCTGATTTAACATTTGTGATTGGTATATATTTTAGATTGAGTATGTTGTTGTGCTCTGTAAACGGCCAAATCCCGTGGACAGTGATGGTCTCTGTCCATCCTTCTCCTGGGAACCTGGTTTATTGAAAGAAAAGAGGGCTTGATTTGGAGATCAACATTTCACCTCCTTCTAGCACTTAATCACCATAGGCAACTGATAGACTGGGTTTATTTCATTCTCTGTAGAATGAAGGTGGATCCTAGTTTTGCAAATCTTAAAGCACTTTATAAACATGAGTCATTACTAGCAAACAGATTGTTTAGGATCCAGCTAATTTATATTTAAAACTGTAGTCTAGTAAGAGACCTTATGGGGTCTGGGTGAGGGGGCAGCATGGTATGGGAGGTAGAGAACAGATCCTTATCACTCGTTCTTTCTGAGTTTAAAATCCACCACTGATGCATTCTAACTGTGTGAGTTTGGACAAATCACTTAATGTGTCAGTGCCCAGGTAATTCTTTTGCGACTGACTTGCAAAACAAATGCAGATCTTCATTGTGAAAGGCAGTTTCTTAATTGGGAGCCTCATACCAGAGAAAACACTGATGGGAGGGTGGTGGTGTTTGTGTGTCTGTGTCTGTTGGTGTGTGTGTGTGTGTGTGTGTGTGTGTGTGTGTGTGTGTGTTTTCCTTGTTAGTTGTCATCATTCTGTAAGCTAACAGCATTAAGTCTTCAGTATACTTTAATCATGAAACACTGATTTGTAAAATTTAATTAAAGGTGTCAGTGTAGAAATGGGGATCACAGCCTAGTAATTTAACATTAAAAATGATTTGTATATGTACTGGAGGTGCTAGGAAATCCTAATTCTCTCTCGTGGCTAGCCTGTGTACTTGTTCTAACTAGCTGCCAAAGGGGAAGTCACTTACTTAAGAATCATCCTTTTCCTTTTTCATTATTTGAACTAGCTCTTTATTGAAAGTCATATTTAATTAAAATTTATGTCCACTAACTCTCTAAATTAGAAATTATGTTATATAACATTGTTGCAATGGCTTGAAAATTAGCTGAGGAAGCTTTTTGATTTGCCTGGCTTATTAGAATGTAGATTAATTAAGTTTGTAATCAGATTTCAGGCATCATGTTTCAGGCCAGAGATTTTCCTTGCTTTGCAAAGAGTGTCACTCTCAGGGCAAGCTCTGCTAAACTACATTTTCATGCTTTGTTGAGAAGTGATTTCAGGTTTTGATTTTCATTATAGAATCATTAATATCTTTAATGAGAATTCTCATGGATAAGCTCTCTCATGGAAGATCATGGGGAGTATTATCATTTGAGCATTTGCTAATTGGATGAAATTGGCATATATGAGATAGTCTTTTGGCTGGATTAAAATTCAGAAGCATTTTTTTTATTACCTAGTGTCCATATTTGTAATACTTTAGTTACTTAGAGAGTAACTTACCTTGGAGAGTAATTTAGAAAGGTTACCTGAACCTGTGAGTGGGTGATGTAGAATGCTTCTGATCAGAGCTCCCTCAATCAGTACCGATTGTTACCCCCTTTGCTCAGGATCTTGTATAGGCAGAGTCAGAAGCTACCTTAGAACCCAGTTTTTCCTGGCTAGCTTTTTAATTCACCATGCCACTCTACTTGAAGTCACTTAGCCACATAGAAAATGTCTAGATTTTAGAGTTGCTCACTTTTACTTGGTCATATTTTAAAACTAAAGTAAGAGACTTGAGAGAAGAAACAGGAATCTGCTAATTTAGAGGCATTGTCCTGAGGATCTTTGGATCTAAGAATTGAGCTATAGAATTCCTTTAATACCCAAATGTGAATTAATTATTTCCTCTCAACTGCATTGGAAAGGCTGGAACACCATGTTTTCATTTTCTTAGTTTTTTGGTTCTCATAAAACTTAGGATCAGAATTTGAAGGATTATTTTCTTATGAGCCGTTTGTATTTTCATTATTAAAGAAACAAGTGGAAGGTAGTAGTAGCTCATGAAACAAAGGCCAGGGTATGTCTGAGTGTCCGAGAGGCTGTGCCTTTCATGGTTTGGAATCTGTACAATTGTTTTTAAATCAAGCTTAGACATACTGTGCCTATGGTGATTAATTGGCTTTACAAAAGCAAGACTTCAGGTGAAAAGGCATTGCAGAGGGCAATTAATTCCTTCGGAACAAAGCTGAGCCAAGCTGCAGGTGACCCAGCAGGGAGCTACAGAATCCTGCTGGCCAGAGCAGCCTGAAGCTAGAGAACAGGCTCAGTCCTACAGACAGCCTGTACAGTATGACCTTATCCATCCACCAGGATTCCCACAATTTAAATGTATGAAAATCGAGGGATTTACTCTCTCAGGCTCAAGGCTTGGTTTTCCCCCTAGTACCTTCTGTGTGTAAGGCACCATTTCAGATACTCTCGAGAGATACAAGATATGGATGCTCCCATAAAGGTTTATTCTAGGCTCATTACTTGAGTTACCTGTATCTTTTGAATGAACAGACTTAGTGAATACTCTGTAGTCCCTTCAGTTGAAGAATGAATAAGAGACTTTTAAGCTTCCTGAGGTGCTATTATTAACTATATATGGAAAGTGAGACATAGAGAGGTTAATGACTTGCCTGAAGTGTCACACAGCTTATATCCCAGACAGGATTCAAACTCAGATCTTCCTGATTCCTACGATATGTACTGTGGGCTCCAGTGTGTGTGTGTGTGTGTGTGTGTGTGTGTGTGTGTGTGTGTGTGTGTGTGTGTGTGTGTAGTGGTAGATCAATGTGTTTCCAAGCTTGTCTAGTAAAAAGTTCTAGATAATTGGAGATCTAGACAGATTAAGTGAGGCTATGTTATATGTGTCAACAAGGAACAGGGAAACCTAGCAAGTTAATAACAATGACTAAGAACATACTGAAGTAGGACTAACTCCTACAGTCTAAAAAAATTAAAGGTCCTGTGAAAAGAATATTTTTCCACACTACAAAAAATACTTAAATGATAAAAACTGGAATGAAGGTGTTTTCTTGAATGTGTCTTTGTAGATGCACCTTTTAAAGATTTTTTTGGGGGGCGGCTAGGTGGTGCAATGAGTAAGAGCACCAGCCTCGGAGTTGGGATGACTGGAGATCGGATCTGGCCTCAGAAAATGAGCACCCACACACAAATAATGACTGGCCGTGTAACCTTGAGCAAGTTACTTAACCCCAATTGCTTTAAAAAAAAAAGATTTTTTTTTTCATTGCAAAAATCTGATCTACTTACGGGGCCAACTAGGTGGGTCAGTGGATATGGAATCAGGAAGACTCATCTTCTTAGTTCAAATTCAGCCTCAGACTTTATTGGCTATGTGACCCTGGGTTAGTCACTTAACCCTGTTTGCCTCAGTTTCCTCATCTGTAAAGTGAGCTAGAGAAGGAAATGGCAAACCATACCAGTATCTTTGCTAAGAAAACCCCAAATGGGGTCATGAAGAGTTGGACACAACTGGAAAACAGCTAAACAACAACAGTGACTTATGAAAATGCATGCACCTAAAGGCCTGGTAACATTCTCTTCCAGGAAGGTAATTTTCTGGTGTGTCACTGTAATATGACTTGATATAGCTATAACCTAGGGTTAGCAAAACACCACCCTAGTGGACTCCACCAAGATGGAGGTGTGTGGAGTAGGACCCACCACGTGGGACCGGTTTTTATTCCGAGGGCCACTTAACCTGAATTCAGAGAGGTTGGTCACCACAAGATCAGTCCCATAGCGACAGCTTTCTTGTTTGTTGGTTGGTTTGCTTGTTGTTCTGCTTTGAGGCCATCACACTTCTGATACAGCCCGGGCAGATTGTGTTCTGTGAAGGTGGAGGCAGGTACCCATAGGGATGAAACCGTGGCTCTTTTAAATGTTGAAAGGTAACATTGTTACTTACGTTATTCATTTCAAAGTGAGATGATTAAATAGAAAGGCTTTAAGGCTTTTAAACTCTCTTCTAGATTCATCCTCCTGAACTGGAAGCACTATCACACAATCATTTGTTAATTGGGTAAAATTGGCACTTAAGGGACATCCTTGGCTGAACTGAATATATTTTCTGAATATATTAAATATATACACAGTAAGTTTATTTTGTGCTTATTCTGCATGTATTTGTTTTGTATAGTCTCATAGTCACACGTGTACTGTAATACAAGCTTGAGAACAGGAATTCTCTCCCTTCTTCCCTTCCTTTTTTCCTTCCTCCCTTCCTCCCTTCTTTCCTTCCCTTCCTTTTTTCCTTCCTTCCCTTCCTTCTTTCCTTCCTCCCTTCTTTCCTTCCCTCCCTTCCCTCCTTCCCTTCCTTCTTTTCTTTCTCCCTTCCCTCCCTCTTTCCTTCCTTCCTTCCTTCCTTCCTCCCTCCCTTCCTTCCTTCTTTCCTCCCTCCCTCCCTCCCTTCCTTCCTTCCTTCCTTCTTTCCTTCCTTCCTTCTTTCTTACTACTACTCATTTTAAGGAAAGGGAATAGAAAAAAACATTCATGAAGTACCTACTCTGTGCTGGGCACTTTGCAAATATCATCTCACTTGATCGTTTGCCTTTCACATCAGGGAACCTGTCTGACTGAACACCCCCCCCCCCACCTCCCTAATTAGAGCTTGTTAGGTTAAAAGAATGTACTTAAAGTAACAGTTATTTTCAAAATGGAGACAACTGTAATTCAGAAATTTGCTAATTATTCTTTCCAGCTATGACTTTTAGCTGATTTACATCTTACATCCTAAAATGATTCCTTTTAAATGTCTGCAGTTTTTTTTTAGGATGTAGTGTTTATTTTATTCTGAACTTAAGAACTAAAACAAGCATTCCCATGACATAATAGACTAGAAGAATAGAAACAAAAGAAACAAAACAGATTGTATATAAAACTGCAAATCTATCATGTACAACTTGCTATTCCTTTTAAATATTTAATAAAGGACGTAGAGTTTTAACTCATTTGATTTCCCAGCCTGAATTTCTTCATATATGAAGTGACTTGCCCAAGGTCACACAAATAGTTTGTGATAGAATTAAGGTTAGAACACTGTGCCACCTTGTCAGAAAAGGTAACAAGTAAAAAAAAAAAAGTAACAGCCTGATGGGAGGAACATGAAAGTAAATACTAATTAGCTAGGTCTTAAAAATCTTTTGCTGACAACCAGTATTTACTTGACACTTTTAAGATGTGCAAAATTATTATGTGTCCCTATATTTCAGGTGAGGACACCAGAGGCTGAATAAGTTCTCCATGGGTAATATATATATTGGAGACAAGATTCAAATGCAGGTCTCCATATCTATCCCTTTTCCTATTTTATTTCTGTCTTCAAGAGCTCTGGACAGAGATTTTTCACAAAATTTGCCCTGCATTCTATTTATACCATATAATAGGTTAAATGTAAAGTTTTTTTTTAATGTGGTTGTTATACTGTCAAGCATAATTCATATCTTTACCAGGCTCAGCAAATACTTTTGTGTCCTAAAAACTCATCATAATAGGAAAGAAAGAAGCTGGAGTCAACCAAAAAGCATAATGTACAAAGTTGCTGATCACCGATGGACATTGTCTGTTTCTTTGATTTAAACTGTGACCTCATCTTACTATGGGGCCTTTCATAATTGGTACAGAGCCATTAGGTGTGCTATTATTTATGAATCCACTAGAAAACCAGGAAGTGAAAAACATGAATTTTTTTTTTCTGACTCATTAAAAGTGGATTTTCCATGTCTGGAGCAGTAGACATTACTTTCCTTTGCGAAAAGGCTCATATGCCCAAAGGAGAGATCCATCCCAGACTAAAAGGAAACAGATTCAGAAGAGACTAGCCCCCTGCACTCACGGTGGAAATACTTCCTTCCTATGTCAGTGGGTTCGCTTGTAACATTTTTTCGTGATTGAATCTGCCGTGTGTACAGTTTCTGTTTTAGAGCACACTTTGTAATAGAAATGCTTCAGGCAGTTGCTTGGCTTGTAGACTCCTAGAAGCCAGTGTATAGACTTTTAAAATATTGCCTTTGAGTTAATGAAGTTATTCATGCTTAGTTGGTATGTTTGAATTGTTCTCACAAAGCTTCAAGTTCACATTAAAAAAACACACACACACATATCCTTCGAGAGGGCATGGTACAGGAACATGGTACAGACGTTTGGATCTGGAGTCAGGAGAACTCGAGTTCCCTGCCACTTGGTACCTGGCTTATCTTAGACAAGTTGTTTTACTTTTTTTGCATGTTTCCTCATCTGTAAAATGGGGATGTTGGACTTGATCTTTAAGGCCCCTGATCCTGTGATCCTATTAAGTTGTATAACAAGAACATTCCAGTTGCTGCATCGTTGGGGGTGGGGCTCTGTGTTAGCCAACACCTTTTCCCTGCTTTGATTTCTTCAACAGTAAGATAAGCACCAAAACTCATGAAACAATCGAAAAAAAAATTGGAAAATTCCAGAAAGAAAAATGATTTTAGGGCTTCTAGTTGTAATCCTACTTTATCACTTCATAAAACTGTGATTCTGGAGGGTGTCTTCTAGGTTTTTTTAATAGTAGATTTTTATTGATCTCATTTCCTTTTACATCATCTAGATTTATCCCCCTATCCATACTCCCACTCCTACTCCTAGAGAGCCATTCCTTATAAAACTTTTTTTTAAAGAGGAATGAGGGGGTAAAAAAATCAGTAAGGCCAGTTACATTAGGAAAAAAAAATCTTTCATATTCCACATGTGTTGACTCCCATTTCTTTGACCCCACCTCCGCAAAAGTTTTATCTCATTCCAGCCAACCTTGTTCTCTGTACTTGACTGTTTCCTCCATGGAAATTGTTGCAGTTTTTGGGTACATTGTTTTGCTGGTTCATCATATTTGCCTTTGTATCAGTTCGTGTAAGTCTTTATATGCCTCTCTTTCTTATATATTCCTCTCTCTTACAGCACAGTAGTATCTTATGGTATTCATGGACCACAGATTATTCAGTCATTCCCCAACTGAAAGGGTATGCACTTCATTTCCCATTCATCACCACTGCAGAAAGTGCTAAGGTACAGGTCTTGGTATATGGAAGAACTTTAGGTTTTTTCAGTGACCTCCTTAGGGAATATTCCTAACAGTGAAATCTCTGGGTCAGAAGATCTACCTCCTGCACTTTTAATGTTTTCTACATATACTGGTAGCTCGGTTATCCCTTACTCTTACGTACATGAGCAATCTTCTCATGGTGTTCCTGCAAGATAGAGTTTATATTATTTCTTATGTGCAGGACTCTTCCAGTAGAATGGAATCTCCTTGATATCAGGGACTATTTTGTTACTATTTTTATATCCCCAGCACCCGGCAGACTGCTGGATACATAGTTGATATTGGTTATTGAATGAATGTTGAATGAATAAACTAATCCTTAGTAATAGACTGCCCCCACCATGTATTTATACCAACTTTTAAAAAAAGTTACTTGGAGTTATAATTCTGCTGACACTGTGATCCATAATTCATAGCCAAGAAGTATCACCAGGAGAATATGAATTTTAAGAAGGTGTGTTTTTGTGGCAAAAATAAACTTGAGGTCATTGAAAGAGCTAATCCCCCATGCTCAGTCCATTCCACTTCCTTCCTTCGTTCTGGGCCTGAATCATAATTCATGGTATTGTCACTTAGAGGTCCTTAAACTCTATGGCACTAGGTAATTCCTTACCTAGCCTCAGTTTTTTCTGTCATTAGTGGCTATGGGCATTGTTGAGGACACCCTATAGCATGCTGGACCTCAGTACAATTATTTTGTCATTTGAAAATGGGAATATCTTCAGCAGGGGGTCTTAACTTGGGTGCTATATTCCTCATCTCCTCCCTGCAAAGGATCAATGAATAGATTTTCAAGGGTCTGTGAACTTGAGTGAGAGAAAAAAGTCACACCTTTATTTCAACATCATTGATTTCCTTTGTAATTTTATATATTTTCTTGTATGCCTTTAAAAGCATTTTTTTCTGAGTTGGGCCCTTTGGCTTCACAAAACTGTGAAAGAGGGCCGTGTCACAACCAAAGGGTAGGAACCTCTAACCTGGGATAGAAACTTGGTATCTCTAGGAAAATCTTTTTCCATTGGACTTTGTGCAGGACTTCTTTTATGATATTAGTTGGCACACCTTTGGCAAGTTTATGACTCCCTGTTTTATGTTTTATTTGATCTTGGTAATGAAAAGATTGTTGAACAACATTATGTCTTGAGTGTCTTCTAGCAAGAAATCTTTATGATCTCAGGATATGAAATGGAAGCACTGGAAGAAAGCTTTTAGGGCCACAATTAGAAGTTGTTGTTTTTTTTTGTAATCAGTAAACAATAAATAAAGCTAGTTCCTGTATTTCATATATATATATATATGTGTGTGTGTGTGTATATATATATATATATATATATATATATATATATATAGTCAATTAAGAAAAATCCTAATCAGTTTTCCTCCTTTTTTCCCCTTTATTTTCTCCTTCTCTGAAAGAAAGAAAGAAAAAGTCCTGTTATGCACATGCATAGTCAAAATAAATCCCCACATTGGCCATATCTCTAAAAGTTATGTCTCAAACAATACCCTGAATCTCTCTCAGGAGGTAGGTTAGTGTGGTTCATCACGAGTCCTTTGGAATCATGGTTGGTCATTGCACTAATCAGAGTTCCTAAGTCCTTCAGAGTTGTTAGTCTTTATATAGTACAGGGTGTCTAAAATCTTTGTGTCATTTAATAGCTTAAAACTCCACTAAGACTTTTGAAACACCCTGGATTGTTGTCATAAATTGTTTTAAGTTGCTCCCCGGTTCTGCTTGCTTTATTCTGCATAAGTTTGTCAAGTCTTCCCAGGTTTCTCTCAAACTGTCCCTTTCATCATTTCCTACATCACTGCAGTTATATACAGTCAATTATGGAACTGTGAAGATGTGATCTTCTGTAGACTTAGGATCTGTGAAAGCCTGTTGGGCCTCATCATACTTTCATTAAAAATATTTTTGATATGAACAGAGATCATTTTCTAAAAGATTATTATAGAGTTGAAATGGTAGATAGAAAGGTATTAGTCACTAATCTCTTCTCCATCTCAGTTCATTTGCCACTTCTACACTTTCTGCTAATGTGGCATAGGGGCAAATCACTTGTCCACTCTGGCTGGGCCTTAATTTCCTCATTTGTTAAACCAAGGGGGTTAAACCAGATGATCTAAGATTCTTTCCATGTCTGGATCTTTTGTATTCTTCCTCTTTCTCCCTTCTCTCTCTGCCCCTCCTTTCCTCACCCCCCCTCTCTCCCTTTCTCTATAAAGATATGGATATCTATATATCTTTTCCCTATCCTTTTGTGATCTTTCTTTTGACTCTCTTAACATTTAGTATTTGATTTATTATAAAATTTTGTAGTCATCTTCTGTATGTATTTGTTTCACAACCCCTCTCCCCATTAGGACTTTATTTCTACTTCCTCATCTGGCTTTCTTAAATACCAAGGTGAGTATCCAAATGCAGCCATTTCATTCTCATTGGATAATGAGACTAAGCCTCAAAAATACTGGCACATCTGTTCCTTTTTTTGGCCATTAGTTTTCCTTTCAGTTCCATCTCTAAATGCTTTGGGGAGTAATCTGGCTTATTTAAGTCTCTCACCAAGCTTTCTGCTTTCTTGTTTTCCCCTCCCACTGCTGTCTGATGTTTTATGAGTTGATGCTGCTCCTAATTTTCCTTCAGGATCATCCTTTTTCAGAATGTTTAGCCAGTGAGTTTATGCCCTTGACTACCATGTCTCTGTCTACTTGACAAGGAAAACAAGATATTTTGTGGTTGAGGAACTTTCTGGGCTCATTGTGGCCTTTGTAATAATGTCTTAGAAAACTAATGAAGGTTCACATTTTTGTGACACTGTTTTTTTAGTCTTTTACTCAGAACAGCCTTTCAAGCTAGTTAGGTATTGCTGTATTGTTGACACCCATTTTACAGGTGAGGAAAATGATGTGCACAGCAGTTGAATAACTTTTCCAAAATCATATAGCTAAACACTGACAAGCTGGGATTTGAATCCAAGGCTCCAGACTCAATTTCTTAGCAGGCTTTCAGAGATTGAAAGCAATGAAAAAAAATTTCTTTTGGCAGCTACTTCACCTCAGTTCTTATAAAAAAGAAATTTTAATTGTATTGAAGTTTTGTAGCTTAGCTGAGATTTCAGAATTAAACCTAGTTTATGATCCTTTACATAAGTATGAAGCTTGGTCCTTTTTCCCATTGGGTGGGCTATATTCAAGTTATCAGCACCATTAGTCAACAATAAATAGTCGGTGGTAGAATGATTTATTCCTGGAAACTTGGGTGTTCCTGTTGAATCATTTATTTGTAGGACCAACTTTATACTGTTGTATATACAACTGTGCTGATATCCAGACTGGGAAAACAACATCAACCTACATTTAATACCCTTGTTTTGTAATACTGGCATTAATGAATCCTTCTAGAAAGAAAACGTGTGATGAATTCAGCTTTCAAGTGTGTTGGCATAGGAGATGAAGTTCTATTTTAAATTACACTGTGTGTTTGTTTTCCCCTCAGTTCTAGTTCTGTTTCTGAATGCATTTCAAATGAGTTTCCATAGTGACATCTGGTGGTGGTCTTAAAATCCTGAACAGTATGTTTGGAATGAGAGGCATTCTTGCTTAATAATTCAAGATTTGGTGGTTCTTTGGAATTACTTCATATTGTATTAGTTGTTTCCTCCCTAACCACCTCTCGACAAAATGCCACCCTTGTAACTTTAGAATCACACAGCTAGTTATATTGGAATTTTTAATAATATAATCCTATTCATATAATAGACTAAGTCAAATTTTTCTTTTGTGGTCACAGTATAGCCTCCTGTGATTTTCCACCATTGATACCTCCCTTTCCAAGAATGAGACTATGTCCCTTTGCCTACATCTCCCATGTTTTCCGTACCTCCTCCTTTCTTTGGAGAATTTCTCAAGCTTTAATGATTCAGACTTTTACTCTGCCTGGGTCTTAAGCTTCTAATTCCATTCAGTCCTGTCCAGACTCCTGCCTCAAGTCCCTTCCTGTACTTCTCTGCCCAAACTTTCCATCAGCTCAGTCTAACTGCTATTAGTTTCTGCCTCAGAAATGCCAAGAGGAAAGAATAATGAGATGCAGATAGGAACAGATTTTTTTCTGCAAAGCTGCAGATTTGGAGAGGAAGGAAGCAGAGAGAGCGGGCATGACCAGATGCTCACAGGTGTACAAGAAGATCCGTATTTGAGAATGAGCATGGCAGGGGGATGTGTACGTTTGTGAGTGAGAGAGACACGGGGTGTGGGAGAGAGACAGAGAGAGAAGTGGAACTTGAGAAAGGGTCTGTGTGAAGATAATGCTGGGGAGGGTATGAGTCTAAGACAAAGTGTAAATGATAAATGAAAGGAGTCATGAGAAAAGGACGATCGTAGATTGAGATAAACAGAAATGGGACTAGAACTGAGATGTGCCATGCTTCTAATCTTCTTGGTTCACAAGCTTGCATTTACCCTCGACCCTATCCTCTCCCTCCCTAAGCATATCCAGTTTTCGCCATCTCTTATTGATTTTGTTTCTACAGCTTCTCCTCCTATTCATGTAACCTTTGGACCCTCAGTTGCCTCTTACCAGGATTATTTCAGTAGCCTTCTCATTGGCCTCTGTGGCTCTTATCTCTTCTGTCCAATCCGTTGGCCATGAGCTGCCAAATTGATATGCCTAAAATGGTGATATGATCATGTTACCTCTATTAAGATATCTTCAGTGACCCTCTGTTACTTCTAGGATAAAATACAGACTCCTCAGCCAGACATCTGAAGCCCCCCACATTCTCTCTCCTATGTCCTTTTTCATTCCTATTTCATGTACTCTTTGTTCAGATCAAACTTTATGTGTCTCCAAACATGCAGCATTCCACCCCTCCTCCATCACTTCAGATCCATGGTTCTCTCTGCACTCTTTCATTTTCATAGAATCTGTTTCTTCTCAGAGCATAACTCAGGCACCACCTGCTACATGGGACCGGTCCTGATCTCTCCAGTTATTAATATAATTAAATATAATTAATACTAATATTACCTTCTCTCTCTCTCTCTCTCTCTCTCTCTCTCTCTCTCTCTCTCTCTCATACACTTATTAACTTAGTGCTATGTCCCATATGCTTATACTTATCTTTTACATTTATCTGTGTGTGTCAGTAGAATGTAAACTCCTTGGGTAAGGATGTAAGGTCTTTTGTTTTGTTTTTGCCTTTGTACCCCCAGGACCTAGTACAGCCTCTTATACAAAGACACTTAACAAATGAATGTTTATTTGTTAAACGATTCTAGAGCAGAAGATGAATTTCCTACTCATTTTGTTTCCTCCTTTGAATGGACTCTTAGAACTACAGATTACTCCTATCCACCAAACTTAGGATCTTGTTAGGGCCCCCAAAGACTTCCCATTCATAATCTTTTTTTTTTTTTAATTTTAAACAAATGCTTTATTAACTTCTGTTTTACATCATTCATTTCTGCCAGATTTTGAGTTACAATCATTTTCCCCGTTATTCCCCTACCCAATCTCCCAGAATAGCAGTCCCACAAGATATCGCTTCCTCCAATCTGCTCTCTCCCATACCTTCTCCCATACCCCCTTCGACTTTTCCATTAGAGGAAGGTGAATCTTTGTGTCCCAATGCCTGCACACCTTATCTCCCAATTATAAGCAAAAGAGTATTAATAATAGTATTTCTATATATTTGAAACATTTAATGTTAAGACCTCGGATTTCAGATCCATTTCCTTCCTCCCTTGTCACCCATTCCCTCTTGGGAGATAAGTAATTCAGTATATGTTGTACATGTCTAGCTATGCAAAACATTATCATAGTAGATATATTGTACAAGGCTGTTTATAATTCCCTCCCACTCATCCCACCCCCCCACCTGGTCCATTCCCTACGTGATCCTGTCCCTCTTCTATAGTGGGTACTTCCAACCTCCCCTCCCCCCAAAGGATGCTCTCCCATCCATCATCCCTCCTCTCATCCCCCTTCCCCCTATTCTGCTGCAGGTTGAGATATCCCATTTAGTATGTATGTCATTCTCTCCCTGAACCAAATTCAATGGGAATGTGGTTTTGCCTTTTTTGCCTTCCTATTCTCCCCCTCGCTTGCAACCACTTCCCCTTGCTTCTTCTACATGACATAGTTTACCCTACCCTGTCTCTCCCCATCTCCTCTTGCCACTTTCCTCTCTCATCTCATAATTTCATCCCTTGAGTATTCTCCCTTCCCAACAAATTCAACCTATACCCTCTATCCATATATAACTGTAACCATATACACACACATTCAAATATGTATTCCTATGACCACACCCCCTTCTTCCATTATTTTCATAGTGAGAAAGATATCATCAGTCAGTTATTGCTTTTCCATATAGGAATGTAAATAGTTCAACTTTGATAAGTTCCTTTTGATTTCTTTTCCCTGATTACCTTCTCAGGCATCTCTTCCTTCTTGCATCTGGATGTCAAATTTTCTATTCAATTCTGTTTTTTTCCTCAAGAATGCTTGAAAGTCCTCTATTCCACTGAATGCCCATATTTTCCCCTGAAACAAAATACTCAGTTTTGCTGGGTAGGTGACCCTTGGGTTCATTCCCAGTTCTTTTGCCCTCTGGAATATCATATTCCATGCCCTTCGATCCCTCAGTGTAGAAGCTGCCAGGTCCTGGGCTATTCTGATTGTGTTTCCACAATATTGAAATTGTTTCTTCCTGGCTGCTTGTAGTATTTTCTCCTTGATCTGGGGATTCTGGAACCTGGCTATAATATTCCTGGGAGTTTTCTTTTTGGGATCTTTTTCAGGAGGTGATCGGTGGATTCTTTCAACCTCTATTTTGCCCTCTGGATCTAAAACATCAGGGCAATTTTCCTTGAGAATTTCTTGAAGGGTGATTTCTAGGTTCTTTCTTTGATCATGGCTTTCAGGTAGTCCAATAATTTTTAAATTGTCTCTCCTGGATCTATTTTCCAGGTCAGTGGTTTTTCCCATGAGATATTTCACATTGCCTTCTAATCTTTCATTTGTTTGGATCTGCTTAACAGCATCTTGATTTCTCATGCAGTCATTAGCTTCCATTTGCTCCAGTCTAACTCTGAAGGAGTGAATCTCCTCAGTGAATTTTTGAGATTCTTTTTCCATCTGGCAAATTCTACTTTTTAAGGCATTCTTCTCCTCATTGCCCTTTTGGGCCTCCTTTGCCATTTGGGTTAGTCTATTTTTTAAGGTGTTTTCCTCAGTCAGGTTGTTGACCCTCATTTCATACTTTTCCTGCATCCTTCTCATTTCTCTTTCCAATTTTTCCTCCACTTCTCTTTTATTTGGTTTTTAAAGTCCTTCTTAAGGTCCTCTATGGCCTGCAACCCGCTCATGTTTTCCCCTGGGGCTTTTGGAGCAGGACTTCTGACCTCACAATCCTTTTCCTGCTCTATGCCCCCAAAATAGGAGTCTAAGGTTGCATTTTTCTGTTTCCTTTGCCTTGGCATGTTGCCACTTAATTACTTGACTTTTGGGCTTGTTGCCACACTATGGCTTTAAGGCCACCTAGAGGAATTTTCGTCCCGAATGTGTGGGGGGCAACTTCCGTTTCTGGCAAGTTGTAAACCCACCCAGGACTTCTACCCTAGATCACAGTCCAGATCCAGGGAGGTTAAAGCAAGAGCAATTACCCCCCCAAGACTGATCGCTGGATCTCCCTACAGTTCGCAGGCCAGGAGCTGGAGCTGCCTCTGAACACTACAAAATGGCGTGTCTTCTCAGAGGCTTCTAGCCCCCAGGGGAGGAAGCCGATGCATTCCCCAAATACTGGTCCCAATGTCCATAGGACACTAACCTCTCACTTTGTCCTAGGCATGTCTATGTTGATAATTCTGGAATCGCCACAACTGCTGGTGTTCTGGGGTCCCTCCAGCCGGCTGCTAGCCCTGCCGCCCTGGGGCTAAAACCTGGGCTCACGCGGACCTGGGCTTGGCTCGGCTCCGGGCTTGGCTTGGCTCCCGCGTTCTGAGCTCTGCGCGCTGCTGGCTCCCAGACCGCAGGGCTGCTGGGCTGTCCTCAGCGGGAGGTTAGCTTCTCTGTGTCATTCTGTGGGTGCTGGGGCTCCAGAAGTTGTTCAGAGTCCCCTTTTACATAGTTTGGGGGGAATCTGGGGGCAGAGTGGCTTGGATGAGCTGTTTCTACTCTGCCATCTTGGCTCCACCCCCATTCATAATCTTTTAACAAACTCATTAGCCTGAGAGTGTATGGGCATTTGTATGCGCTCTTGTTTTTCCTTTGCTTTTTGAGAACCAGAGACCATTTTATTTTTTTATTTGTGCCTTCCCGAGTACCTGATACATTGCCTGACAATATAGCAGGCTTTTTTGGATTGTTTCATTTTAAAAAAAAGTTTAATTGTTGTATCTTGATTTTATACCTACCTCAGTACCTCCCATTGATGCTTCTCCCTTCCCCTTTCCCTCAATCCCTGTAACAAAGGAAAACAATGAAAGAAAACTAGCCAGGAGGAGAGTCAGAGCTGGGTAAGTTCAGGTGGTCCAAATCCTAATTCTGTGACCCTGGGCAAGTCTGTTGGCTACTGTGAGGCTCCTTTGGTTCCCTCTTGTATAATTTGAGGGAGCTGGGCTAGTTGGCCGCCACGGTCTCCAAATCAAGGGCTCTTAACCCAGGGGTGTATAAACTTGCTTTAATTTTTTTAATAACTTTTTCAATTTAATTGATTGCCTCTCTTATCCATTTTGTCCTGTGACTCTTCGCCTTTCTACTAAGACAAGGAATATGTGCTTCATTCTCTTCTCTGATAGTCTTTCTACTACACCACAATACATAATTTCATAAAAGATAGGAAATCCTCAAGTCTCCTAACTCTCATTGAGAGACAGATATTACATACATATGCATATCCATTAACATCTATTTGAATGTAGGCATGTATCTGATTTGAAAAATATGAGTGAAATATGCATCTTTTTTATCATAATTGGATAAGATTCTGTTTCTTGGGAGCTATTGATATGTATGCTAATAACAAGCCATTTTTTTAGGGGGATGAAAAGCAAAAAATGGTTGGCAACCTAAGTGATTAGAGGACTAATCTTCAAAAGGGGAAGAAATGGAAGTGTGCACATACTCTGTCTTCTTAGAAAATTTCTAATACTTTCCCTGTCAAGCAAATTATATGATACTGTTGATACCTTGGCAAAGAACTAAGACTAGCATATGTTCATTTATTATGCTTGCATATCCTCATTTTGATGTTTGGAAAATCTCACCTATTTCATCTGCCTCATATTTTTAGAGAGAGAAATAATACTTTGTGTTATCGTTCCCTGAGTCCCTTAATGTAGGTGACTGGGGTGACTTTGTTGTGAGGAGTTACTGTGTACATGCCTGTTTATACTCTAAGGGAACTAAAACAAGGACAGTTTTCTTATTCCAGAATCATTGAGTTAGGGCAGGAAGTGACCTTAGAGTTTCTGCTAGTTCAGCCTTCTCATTTTACAGATGGGGAGACTGAGGCAAAGTGAGGTTAAAGTAAGGTAAAGGGTGATCTTTTCCTAAATCCATAACTTTCCAGTACTCTTTAGGGGGGAAAAATAACACGCTGATAGGGCTATAGTTTTGCTCTGGCAGTTTTAGACTAGGGCAAACAGAGCAATTAGTTTCCATGTTAGGCTCTGCCGCTTTTGAGAAGCATTATGGAACAGTAGATTGCATGTTGTATTTGGCATCAAGAAAACCTGAGTTCAAATCCTGCCTCAGATGCTTACTAGCTGGGCAAGTCAGGTCACTTCCTTGGACTTCCTTCAGCTCTCTCCTGTGCAATTTGAGGAAGTTGGATTCATTGGCTGTTAAGGTCTCCTTACTCCAAATCAAGGGTTCTTAACCTCGGAGGGTCAGTGAACTTGCTTTAAAAAAATTTTTTTTAAAGATATATAGGCAATGGCATATAGAAATCTATCTTGCCCTAAAAGAAAGTAAGGGGGAAGGGGACAATGGGGGGTGAAAGAAGGGAGGGCACACTGGGGGAAGGGGTAATCAGAATATATGCCATTTTGGGGTGGGGGGAAGGGGAGAGATGGGGACAAAATTTGGAACTTAAAATCTTGTGAAAATGAATGTTGAAAACTAAAATGATAAAAAATAATTTAAGTAACAATTTCAGGTTAATTGATTTCCTCTGTAATCCTTTGTATTTTATCTTTTGCCTTTTTGCCTTTTTAGAGAGGGGGAAGCAGGGCAGTTGGGGTTAAGTGACTTGCCCAGGGTCACATGGCTAGTAAGTGTTAAGTGTCTGAGGCCACATTTGACCTCAGACGCTCCTGACTCCAGGGCTGGTACTCCATTCACTGTGCCATCTCGATGCCCCTTTTGTATTTTATCTTGTGCATTTAAATTGTGAGAAGAGGTCTATATGCTAGACTACCACAAGAGTTGAGGACACAAAAAATGTTAAAATCTTTAGCTCTAAATCTACTATTCCCTGATTCTTTAATTACTTTGAGCTTGCTTCACCATTTATAAGGGAGGCCCTGTAATACCTTTCCGTTCTTTTGTTGTTGTTTAGTCCTTTCACTCCTTTCCCACTCTTTGTGACCCCATTTGGGGTTTTCTTGGCAAAGATACTGGAGCGAATTGCCATTCCCTTCTCTAGTTCATTTTACAGATGAGGAAACTGAGGCAAACAGGGTTAAGTGATTTGTCCAGGGTCACAAAGCTAGCAAGTGTCTAAGGCTATATTTGAACTTAGGAAGATGATTCTATCTATGTTCTATCTACTGTACTGCCTAGCTGCCCTTCCTTTCTTTAGAGACTGATAAGAATTAGTGAAATATCATTAAAGGTGATTATACTTCTAAATAATTGTGTTCTATTCTTCCTCCATAAAGAGGTTTATTAACTTTTTCAGGAACTGAGACCTGATTTCAGCCATTTAGTAATTAAAATAGTCCAGTATTCTTTTCAAAATACTATAAATGCTATATCTCAGAGGGATAGATTTGAGGGTTGGAATTGGTGAGTATGACATGGATGATGGATTTTCTCCCAGAAGCATGGATTCTTATCCTTGGGTGGGTGATTGGGTATTCGTGTTGGGGGGAGAGGGTGTGAGGAAGAAAGAGAGAGAGACAGAGATGGATGTCTTTGACAGTCTAGTGAAACCTATGGATCCCATATAAGAATAACATTTTAAATAAAAGGCAGAGGATTACCATTGATATTGAAATACAACTCAAAATATTTTTGGAAGTTCACTGACCTCTTAACTCCAGGGGTTATAATGCCCCTGCTGTACATGCTGAAAAGGATGCTGATGTGCAGAGGATTGGTAGTGCACTACACTGGGAGTCTAGAGACCATTAGACCTGGAAGATCATCACTTTAGGAATTAGTAAACAGCTTACTAAACAGCCAGCTGTGAGAGATAAGGATAAGGAGTCTGGTAAGGTCATAAGACTGTTGGTGGAAATGGAGCATTTGGGAAAACAGAGTCACTGAGAAGGTTAGTAATCTAGCTGAGAGACACACAAGTGCCTAAGGCCAGATCAGACTGAGTACACAGTCAGGGAGCCTAGAACAAGCATATCAGGGCACACAGCATAGCCAGCAGTCAAGTAAGCAGGCCAGGTTTGGGTTCCAAGAAAGCAGCCCAGGGCAGACCAGAACAGTTGGGTAGTGGGAGTTCCAGTAGAGAAATTGGTTTCAGAGTCCAGGAGATCAGCTGAGACAGATTGATCCTATTGGACATGCTTGTAGCTGTTGGTCATAGGAAAGCGTCTCTTGTTCTTGGTTCTGGGATTACACTACCTTCTGCATCTAGGCAGGTAATGTTTCCTAGTTGTGTGCCAGCAGACCAAGTGAGGCAGAGCTTTACAGGTGCCAGAGGGGTTCTGAATAAAGCAGAGAGAGGGGGCTAGGCCTTTTGTGGAGTCCTGACAAAGATTAAAAGGATTAAAAAAAAAACAAACATGCAGTTCTAATGCTGAGAAATAATGCCTTTTGCGTCATTAATTTAATTATGTTGGAATTACTTGTTCTTGCTTTTATAGAAAGTACTGCATTTTCTGAACATAATTGAAAATAATTTTAAATAATACTACAACCTAAAGGGAATCTTTCAGACTAGCCAAGTGACTACTTGGGATCCCTGTTGCAGCACCCCTGGTTGCATTTCTAATTTGGGGGGTTGAGGATTGTATGTGGGGAAGGCTTTTTGGAAGAGGAGGCATTGACAATTTGTTTTTTGTTTTTTTTTTTAAACAAATGCTTTATTAACTTCTGTTTTACGTCATTCATTTCTGCCAGATTTTGAGTTACAATCATTTTCCCCCGATTATTCCCCTACCCAACCTCCCAGAATAGCAGTCCCACAAGATATCGCTTCCTCCAATCTGCTCTCTCCCATACCTTCTCCCATACCCCCATCGACTTTTCCATTAGAGGAAGATGAATCTTTGTGTCCCAATGCCTGCATATCTTGTCTCCCAATTATAGGCAAAAGAGTATTAATAATAGTATTTATGTATATATTTGAAACATTTAATGTTACGACCTCGAATTTCAGATCCATTTCCTTCCTCCCTTGTCACCCATTCCCTCTTGGGAGATAAGTAATTCAGTATATGTTGTACATGTCTAGCTATGCAAAACATTATCATAGTAGACATATTGTACAAGGCTGCTTATAATTCCCTCCCACTCATCCCACCCCCCACCTGGTCCATTCCCTACATGATCCTGTCCCTCTTCTATAGTGGGTACTTCCAACCTCCCCTCACCCCAAGGATGCCCTCCCATCCATCATCCCTCCTCTCATCCCCCTTCCCCTATCCTGCTGCAGGTTGAGATATCCCATTTAGTATGTATGTCATTTTCTCCCTGAACCAAATTCAATGTGAATGTGGTTTTGCCTTTTTAGCCTTCCTTATTCTCCCCCTCCTTTGCAACCACTTCCCCTTGCTTCTTCTACATGGGATAGTTTACCCTACCCTATCTCTCCCCATCTCCTCTTGCTACTTTCCTCTCTCACCTCATAATTTCATCCCTTGAGTATTCTCCCTTCCCAACAAATTCAACCTATGCCCTCTATCCATATATAACTGTAACCATATACACACACATTCAAATATGTATTCATATGACCACACCCCCTTCTTCCATTATTTTCATAGTGAGAAAGATATTATCAGTCCCAGTTATTGCTTTTCCATATAGGAATGTAAATAGTTCAGCTTTGATAAGTTCCTTTTGATTTCTTTTCCCTGATTACCTTCTCAGGCATCTCTTCCTTCTTGTGTCTGGATGTCAAATTTTCTATTCAATTCTGGTTTTTTCCTCAAGAATGCTTGAAAGTCCTCTATTCCACTGAATGCCCATATTTTCCCCTGAAACAAAATACTCAGTTTTGCTGGGTAGGTGACCCTTGGGTTCATTCCCAGTTCTTTTGCCCTCTGGAATATCATATTCCATGCCCTTCGATCCCTCAGTGTAGAAGCTGCCAGGTCCTGGGCTATTCTGATTGTGTTTCCACAATATTGAAATTGTTTCTTCCTGGCTGCTTGGAGTATTTTCTCCTTGATCTGGGGATTCTGGAACCTGGCTATAATATTCCTGGGAGTTTTCTTTTTGGGATCTTTTTCAGGAGGTGATCTGTGGATTCTTTCAACCTCTATTTTGCCCTCTGGATCTAAAACATCAGGGCAATTTTCCTTGAGAATTTCTTGAAGGGTGATTTCTAGGTTCTTTCTTTGATCATGGCTTTCAGGTAGTCCAATAATTTTTAAATTGTCTCTCCTGGATCTATTTTCCAGGTCAGTGGTTTTTCCCATGAGATATTTCACATTGCCTTCTAATCTTTCATTTGTTTGGATCTGCTTAACAGCATCTTGATTTCTCATAAAGTCATTAGCTTCCATTTGCTCCAGTCTAACTCTGAAGGAATGAATCTCCTCAGTGAACTTTTGAGATTCTTTTTCCATCTGGCAAATTCGACTTTTTAAGGCATTCTTCTCCTCATTGCCCTTTTGGGCCTCCTTTGCTATTTGAGTTAGTCTATTTTTTAAGGTGTTGTTTTCCTCAGTCAGGTTGTTGACCCTCATTTCATACTTTTCCTGCATCCTTATCATTTGTCTTTCCAATTTTTCTTCCACTTATTTGATTTTTAAAGTCCTTCTTAAGGTCCTCTATGGCCTGCAACCCGCTCATGTTTTCCCCTGGGGCTTTTGGAGCAGGACTTCTGACCTCACAGTCCTTTTCCTGCTCTATGCCCCCAAAATAGGAGTCTAGGGTTGCATTTTTCTGTTTCCCTTGCCTTGGCATGTTGCCACTTAATTACTTGACTTTTGGGCTTGTTGCCACACTATGGCTTTAAGGCCAGCTAGAGGAATTTTCGTCCCGAATGTGTGGGGGGCAACTTCCTTTTCTGGCAAGCTGTAAACCCACCCACGACTTCCACCCTAGATCACAATCCAGATCCAGGGAGGTTAAAGCAAGAGCGATTACCCCCCAAGACTGATAGCTGGATCTCTCTATGATTTGGAGGCTGGGAGCTGGAGCTTCCTCTGAAAACTGCAAAATAGTGTGTCTCCTCCGCAGCTTCTAGCCCCCAGGGGAGGGAGCCGACGCATTCCCTAAATACCAGTCCCAAAGTCCATAGGACACCAACCTCTTACTTTGTCCTAGGCATGTCTATGTTGATAATTCTGGAGTCGCCAGGGTTCCTGGTGTTCTGGGGTTCCTCCAGCCGGCTGCTGGCCCTGCCGCCCTGGGGCTAAAACCTCGGCTCACGTGGACCTGGGCTCGGCTCGGCTCCTGCGCAGAGCGCTGCCAGGTCCCAGACACCTGCGCTGGTCCTTCCTGCAGGGCTACTGGGCTGTCCTCAGCGGGAGGTTAGCTTCTCTGTGTCATTCTTTGGGTGCTGGGGCTCCAGAAGTTGTTCAGAGTCCCCTTTTACATAGTTTGGGGGGCATCTGGGCTTGGACGAGCTGTTTCTACTCTGCCATCTTGGCTCCGGAAGGGGGCATTGACAATTTGGATCTCCAGACATCTTACTCTGGATGATGTGGAGAGAACTTATAAATACATTGCATCTTTTGCATGTTAAGCTATTAGGAGTAGGTCATAGGAGCAGTGAAGCAAGAGGAAAATAATAAAGATGCTATCTGCCTTTGGGGGTGCCATTGTTGAGATGCTGGTAGGTGTTTGACTCCCCTGGGATACAGAGCTGTTCTCTGCTTTATTCATCATTGGTCTTTATAAGAACAGTATCAACTCCTTCCCCTTTCCCATCTCCTTCTACTCCTCCCTTCTCCCCCCTTAAGTCTTTATGAACTTATCAGTAGTATAAATATAATTAGTTCTATTATATTCAGTTAGCTTGTCAACTTGTCTAAGATCACAGAGCAAGTCCGTATCCTGGGCAGGATTTGAACCCATGCCCAGTACCCTTTCCAAGGTGCTTCTGTTGCCGTCATGCTGTAGCCCTGGCTTGATCTCTAGACATAGTCTCGAGTTTTCTTGGAGTGGCAGAGGGGAGCCTCAATATGAAATTCTAATCCTAGCACCAACATTTATTAAATGTGCGGACACATCAAAATCACTTAAACTCAGAGTTTTGGTTTCCTCATCTGTGGGGACAGGAGTAATGGACCTGTGATTTCCCTGGTTCAGGGGATTCTAGGTGAGGAAGCTCCCTCCATCTCTGCCAGTCAGTGGGTACCTTCTTTTCAGCTTATACAGGCTGTCCCAGAAGTCCTAGGGCAGTTGAGACTTATACTGTCTCTCAAGTTAATGAGTCATGTAGGACACTGAGGGAGGTGTTCAGTGACATGCCTGGCATCTTAAAGCCAGTCTGTTTGGGGTTTTAAGTACAATTAATTATTCCTGGCTTTGAGACTCAGTCTCTACACGATGCCAGCCTGCCTTGATTTTTGTGTCCTGTGAAATGGGAATAATAAGACTGGTTTACAGTTGCTTTGAGGAGAAAAAAAAAACTTTGTAAAGCAAAATTTTCATTGTAACTATAAGTAATTATTATCAGAATATATGTCCTCTAAAGTTTTTTTAAACTTTCATTCATGTCTAGTGTGTGGTCCTGTAATTGAAGATTTCCTAACTCTACTATAGGCACATTACCACATTTATTAATTTCCCTATCATTAGGAAAGGCTGGGATGTTTTATGATGGCATGTTAATTATATTCTATTCAGGGCTTCATGTTGGGGTTCCGCCTACTACAGAGTTGGTGTATCAAATGAAAACCTACAAAGGCTGCCCTGCTCACTTCTCTTTCCTCCACTCATTCTCTTTCCCCCAGCCCCAAGCAATAAACATATTTGTGATCCATTTGTAAAACTGTCCCATTGTGAAACTTTTTTGAAGTGGTGAGTAAAGGTCACTGGCTGACTTTCTGAATGGTGTTGAATGTTTCTTCTCTGTTTTCTCTCCAGGTGTCATAGAGACTGCTGAAAAGTTGGACCGTGAGACTGTCTCCCATTACTGGCTGACAGTCTTTGCAACAGACCAGGGTGTTGTACCTCTTTCATCATTCACCGAGATCTACATAGAAGTGGAGGATGTTAATGACAACGCACCCCAGACATCGGAGCCGGTTTATTATCCAGAAGTCATGGAGAATTCACCCAAGGATGTGTCTGTTGTACAGATTGAGGCTTTTGATCCAGATTCTAGCTCCAGTGACAAGCTGACCTACAAAATAACTAGTGGAAATCCACAAGGCTTTTTTTCGATACATCCCAAAACAGGTATGCAGAGATGGTGATTTTAAACTCATTTTTATTCAGTGCCTTAAAAGTAGGAAGTGTTCTTCCATGCATTACCTCAATACTCACAGTCAGCATCTTTGATGGACACCAAGTAAGTCTTGCTCACTTTTTTAATGGCAGAGGAAATTTCGACTCAAAGAGGGGTTAAATCATTGACCTTAGTCTTAAGGCTATCAGGAGAAGGACTCAAACCTTGATTGTCTGTCTTATGGTCCCTTGCTTTTCCTGTCATTGTCCAGAAAGAAGGGAGAAAGAAGGGAGATAAACTTGAATCTGCTTACAGGAAACTTTAAGATGACAGAGAACTTTGTTTTGGGGTGGTCAGAGAGGGAAGTGGGCAGAGACATTTGGCAGTCACAGGGGTCTTTCAGTGACAGCTGACAGTTTCATCATCTTGAATACTCAGGTTCACTCTTTCTCTAAATCTATTTTATAACATTTCTTATTAGGGGACTTGTACTTTCAGATAAAAACACTTAATCTTCTGGCTTGGAGGCTGTTGCTCTTTATAGAATTTATCTCTAATAGAAGGGTATTCTCAGAAGAATTGAGAGGCAGCATGAGGTGGGTACCAAGCCAGACTTGGAGTCAAAGAATCCTGGGTTCAGGTCCTTCTTTTGACCATTATTGGCTTTGTGACTCCAGGCAAATCATGTAACTTCTCCATGTCCTAAGCAGCTAAGAATTTAAGTTGCCAAGTAGAATAAGTGAGAATTTCCTCGTCATCATTGCTTATATCAATGAGTTCAAAGATCCAACCTCTGTCCCCTAGAGGAAGTGAGTCTAACTTGTCCATGATGTTGCTCTTTAGATTTTGTTGGTTTTACTTTTACAAGGGGTTTGCACATCAGCCCACAGTGGGCTACAGAACTTCCTCCTTTTTGCACAGTTAGCACAGATTTGGGGGTGAGAAAAGAGGGAGAAAGACTTCCTACTACAGCTCTTGTGTTGTTTATCATCCATCTATCCAGAAATGTTAACCGCACGCTGTGACATGACAATGGATAGCACAGTTTATTTGTAGAAAGAAGTGGGGGAAGCTAGTTAGCTGATTAATTGCCTTCAGTAGATCTAAGCACTGAACAGCTTGGTTGGCTTCACTGTTAGAAGACACATGGCATCATCTCCTGTCTTTCAGTGAGCCTCACGCATCCTCCCAGTAGGTCAGGATATGAAAGATGATGTTTGTTTAAAAGTACTTGCCACATTATTCTGAGCCTTCAGAGTAAAGGCATCTGATAACGTCTGATTGAGATGTAAAAGCAATCTGTTGCCATTTAATTTGACTATTTACTTTTTATAGACGCGGGAAGTTTATGCTTAGTCTGATTATTTTGCAGACTCATTCAGAGAAGCAAGATGTCCCAACTAGAAGGTATCTTAGAGAGGAAGCAGGCCATAATGGAAGTAGAAGAATAAGCATTTATTAAGTACCTACTATGTGCTAGGCACTGTTAAGTGATTTGCAAATATTTTATCTTCACAACAGTTCTATAATGTAAGTGCTGTTATTATCCCCATTTACAGTTGAGGAAATTGAGGTAGGCAGATGTTATATGACTTGCCCAGGGTCACACAGCTAGTAAATGTCTAATTTGAACTCAGATCTTCCTGACTCTTGGTCCAGCACTCTGTCCACTATACCACCTAATTGCCATGATGGAAAAGTTAATGAATTTGGAGAGAGAGAGAAAGAGAGAGAGCACAGTACCGTACAGTAAAGTTAGCATAGGGGTTTTTTTGGAATGCAGATTTCTTTTAGAATTCTTTTGTAAAGTTTAATTATGTGTAATGGAATTTAGCTAAAGTGAGAACTGACTGTATGTGAATATTGGTATTGTGGATATTGGTACAACATCCTTTTCCATGTTGCCTGTGTATTCCAGGGAAGATCCTAAATTCATATTTGGTGCATGTTTAATAGTTTCATCTGAAAATATGAATGCCTTCCCCAACATTAGAGTTGACCATTTCTTATACTGCCTGACTAATTTAGTTATAACCCACAAATTATACTTAGGGTTGCATATTCCCCAAAGCTTTGTTCTAACCTAGCTCTTAAAATACCATGTACAAGCAGCATAGGTTAACAGTATTTTCCAGAACTTTTGAGAAGTTTTTTTTCCCCCCATCTTATTAGATTTTAATTCATTGTCATTTAAAATCAAAACCAAAAACCATAATAGCAACAGTTGATTTGGGCAGTGAATAATTACTGACATTTTAAAAGAAAAATTTTATGTTGGATACATTTTGGCTTTTATATTACTATTATTTTTAGATAATCTACACACACCATTTGATTTCTCCCTTGTACCAAAGAAGGAATAATTCAGTGAATACAGCCATATAACCAATGATGTGACTAAAGCTGATAGCATTTTGTCCTTCCCAGTTTCTAGGCTTTTTGCTGAGAGGAGGGTGGGATGTTTCTTGTGTTGTTTTCTAGGACCATTATTGGTTTACAGTTACTCAGACCTTGATTTTTTGATTTGTTTACTTTCTTGTCCTAATTTTATGTATTAGTCTGGTTCTCATTATCTCACTTCTTCAGTTCATAAAAATCTTCCTGTTTTTCTCTGAATTCCTCATTTCTACTACACAATAATATTCAATTACATTCATATACCCCAGTCCAGCCATTCCACAGCGGATAGGTTCCCACTTAGTTACTAGTCCTTTGATGCATTAGAATTGCTCACATTGAGGAGTTCACCATTCTTTTGGGGGTGGAGGACAGTAGGCACACGAATTAGTGCTTGTTATTTCTACTGGGGTCATAGAGCTTGAGCTGGAAGGAACCTCAGAAACCATGTAGTGTAGCCCTCTCGTTTTTCTGATGATGAAACTGAGACCCAGGTGGCAATAGGGAAAGAAAACCCAATCCTTAGGGGGGAAAAGTCACTAAAGCTCTGCTGATTTTAGCAGCATAGATGTATACCACATTTCGCTATACAGTGACAGACTTTGTACTCTTAATTGTATTACAAGGTTAGATGACATGAGTGCTTTAGAGGTTTAAAAATCATTAGGGGGAAATGAGTATGAAAAGATGACCAGGTGTTTAAAAGGAATTTTGAGGAAGAAGGATGGTGGCCTTTTTGAGTTGAGAGAGAAGTTAGAAAGGAAGACCTTGAGATGCAAAGAAGAGAAAGAATTCTTTCCCCCATTCAGATTTGTTTACTGCTAACCCAGTAATGTTATATTTCCCATGCATCTCACCCCTTCTCTCAGATTGGGATGTGTACCTAGGGGGAAGGGCTACTGTTACACATTCAGACCCTTTCCCCATACCACACAATGGTTGCATAATATACCCTCCTGGAGGAAGCAAAGAAATAAAAGACAGTCTGTTGGCTAGGATTGCCAGGGAGAACTAGGAAACCTCCATTGTCCCCAGGGTCCTTGTAAAATGGTGGTAGCTCCTCTGTGCTGTCATGCTTTTGAACACACACATGATTTATGTTGGCTGGCCCACTCCTTTTGAGTATCTACATTTTAACAACTCTCAAGAGAAAACTTCCTCCTGAGAATTCTAAAATGCTAACTTCAGTGAGAACAAATCTTCCCCAGGAGTCAACAGGCTAACTTTGGAATAGAAAGCAAATGTAACTGGCTGGCAAGACAGGAGGGGAAGTAATTTGTTAGGTTTCACAGGTGAGGTTTATTTTTTCCCCCAATCTTAAGGTAGGTGATAGAGGAGAAGAACATCACAGTTACATTGAATTTCACCTGTTAGTGAAAATTGTGTATTACATTTCCAAGGTTGACTTTATCATCTACCACACTAAGGCTAGAAAATACTTAGCTTTGTTATATTCAATTTGTTTTCAGTGAAGTAAGAAAGAAGAGATGTTTGTATTTAGGGATTCTTCAGTGGCATAGGAGAAATAGTTTCATTGTCTCGCTTTTAAGAGATCCTAAACCATCCAGCAAAGGATATGATAATGATCCCCACCTTCACCCCTCCACATTTAAATTTGTTAAAAGTTCCTACCTCCATAAAGTTTTATAAACATCAGAAGTTAGTCTTTGAACCAAGGAAGGTCTTTGAAAACCAAGGGAGGCTTGCATCTGGTACAGAAATGTGGTCTACAACCAGGTGGAAACAAACAAACAAAAAACCATCACAGAAGAAGGTGTAATTAATTAGTTGATCACGAAGTATCTTGGTCATCTCAGAAGTATATTAGCTCATCACTTACTGACTTAGATAGGAAATCACTGGACTTAAATGTGAGAAGATGTAAATTATCATTTCAGCTTTTCTTCATTTCTTGGGAAGAAATAATATCCAAATTCTGGCAGTTTATAAAATGATAGACCCTTACAGAGCATGTCAGAGTTTTTGTTTTATGGATGAAAAAACTGAAATCCAGAAAGGTTAAATAATGTTTTATAATTCAAATTAAGTAGCAAGCTAGTGGCAAAGCTGGGACTAAAACCAACATCTCCTGGTTCTCTCAGTCCATGATTTTCTTTTCATATCTGTGAACTTAGATAGAAGTACTATCAAGTTTTCTCAAAGTGCTGGCCCGGGAGTTAGGGATACCTGAGTTCAGATACATAGTCTTCTTGAATCACTGCCCTCATACTCTCACTTACTTGCCCTTCCTTACATACATTCCTCCTCACCCATCTCCTTGCCTTTGCTCCAACTGTCCCCTTTACCATACCCTCTTCTCAGCATTTTCATTTCCTAGAATGCTTGGCATCTTTCAAGATTAAACTCAAATGCTACTTTTTAAAGGAGGCCCTTTCTCCTCTCTCCAGCTGGTAGTATCTTACCCTATGAAATTACCTTTCTTCTACTCCATAAGAATCTTATCTGTAACTATACACTTCTTTTCTCCCTCATTAAAATGTAAGTTCCTTGAGGGCAGGAACTGCTTTCACTTTTTCTTTGCATCTCTAGCACTTAGCACTGTGCCTAATAAGTGCTTGATAAAGTCTTGTGAATTGATTGACCCCTGTTAAATTTCATCTAATTGGATTTGGTTTATTTCTAGGTTTTGGATAACACTTTTAAAATCCCACATCTTTCTTAAAATTTACTTAGCTTTTTGTTCCAGCTTGTGTCATCTTAGAAATCTTGTAAACATGTGTGCCTCCAATCAGATTATTAATGAAAAATGCTGAACAGATCAGGGCCAGAGACAGCCCAGCAGCAATCCATTAGCGAATGTTATCTAAATGAATAGTGATCCATTAATCACTATTTTTTTTTTATTGTTTTGTTTTGTTTTTGTTTTTGTTTTGAAGGAGGGAAGGCTGGGCAGTTGGGGTTAAGTGACTTGCCCAAGGACACACAGCTAATAAGTGTGTCAAATGTCTGAGGCTGGATTTGAGCTGAGGTCCTCCAGACTCCAGGGCAGGTGCTCTATTCACTGCACCACCTTAAGAGCCAGTCAGACATTTCCAGAACTACCTTCCTCATTATCATTGTCTAACCTGAATGTCTGTGTGTCTGTCTGTCTCTCTCCAATCTAAAAAGATATTATGAGAAATATGTCGAATGCTTTGCTAAAATCTGGGCCAATTCTGTCTACAGTATTCTCTTAATTTAGTAGCCTAATCACCCTGCCAAAAAAGGAAATATTTTATCCCCTTTCCAGTTGCCCCTTATCTGCCCCTTTACAAATGGATTGTGAAATTTTTGCCAGGAGCTAACATGAAATGCTTCTTCCCCTTCTTGAAATCTAGTGAGACATTTGCTCATTTCCTGTCTTTGGGCAAATCTTCCATACTCCATGTTTTTCAGATGTGAATGAGAACAGTTTAGCAATGCTCTCCTCAGTTCTTTTCACCACCTTGGGGAAATCATCCAGGCCTAGTAAATTTAAATCAATTCACTGAAGACAGGCCTAGGTACTCAGTATCTCTTTGTTTACCCTAGGATTTCAATATTATTGACAACATTTTGTCCTCTCTTTCCCAGCCTGCAGATGCTTCTTCTTAGTAGGGAAAACAGAAGCAGAAAGAGATTTTTAATATTCTACCTTTTTTTCTCTCACCTGTTACTCTCTTCTCATCCTTGTCCATCCTCCAGAAAGACCCTTTCTTTCCCTTGCTTACAAACTTCAATTGATGCTGCCTTTAACCTTCCTGACTTCATGGTTAGAGGATCTGGCCTCTCCTTAGTTCCCCATCTTTTTTTTTCCATTTGCTCTATGTAACTACTAGAAGAGAGACTGCACTCGACTTCATTACAACAGGGACTTCTTGGATGTAGAAACTCTGTCCCTGCCAGTCTAAATTTAAAGTCTTAAAGAGCTGCCTAGGGCACTGAGAGATGAAGCCAGTAGTTACGGATCTGTGGCCTGAAGGCCTCTTGGCACCTTGCTGCTTCTCTTAATGTATATATCTTTTTGATGTCTTAAATATCTGTGTGATCCTTTGTGTAGGAAGGTCTCTTTATACAGATTCCTTTTTCTTCCCTGTTAGAATCATTCGTGTTTGTGACTCTTTGTTTTTATTCATTTAATAATTATTTTGGTTTTTTGAGAGCGTTTCTGTCTACCTTGCGCTGGCTTACCTTGTAGAATCCAAGGCCACAGGATCCTACTAAACAGTTCTCAAAACTTTGGAATCTATCATCTCAAAGGACAGCTAGTTAGGTGACTCCATGGATAGAGTTCCAGACCTGGAGTCACAAAGACTCATCTTCTTGAGTTCAAATCTGACCTCAGACACTGTGTGACCCTGCGCAAGTCACTTAACCCTGTTTGCCTCAGTTTCCTCATCTGCAAAATGAACTGGAGAAGGAAATGGCGAACCACTCCGATATCTGCCAAGAAAACCCCAACTCCTGACTCTCAGTCACCCCCTGCATATACAGTCATTTGCTGTTTTTTATCATTTCCTTCTCTACAACGTCTTGTTTACAACTCTGTCTCTTTACTCACAGCCAGCACACTCATTCAGCCCCTCACCTCCTCTAGCCTAAATTATTAAAGTAACCTCCTGTTAATTCACCCTGCCCTTTGTCTCCCAGCTTATATTACACACAGCCACTGAAGTGGTTTTCCTAAAGCCTTGTATCTTCACATCTGACAATGGCAGCCCACCTGCCCCCCTTCCAATAAACTCCATTGACTCCCTCTTAACTTCTCTAGCTTTTAAAACTCGTCCCAACCTGACCCCTTCCTACTTGTCTGGCCTTTTTACATATTACTCTATTCCACACACTTGTGTTCCAAGCTGTACTGGCCCCAGTGCTGTTCTTCACATATGACCCTTCATCTCCCAACTCTGTGCCTATTGCCCATGCCTAAAATGATCCATCTTCCCCTTTCCCTCTGCCTCAGGCTTAGCGCACTCTCTAGTATATGGTAGGAACTTAACAAATGCACATCTCAGTAGAGCTGCTTCCCGTTCCTTTTGGCTAGGTGTGGTAGGTAGGATGCTCCTAAGATGCTTGCTTCTGTTTCTCACTTCTTTGGTCCCTCTCCAAATGCTCTCCACCATGTTTACCTCTCTTATTTCCCATTCTACATATAGAAATATACCTCCTTTGTGGGTGATGCAGCTGCCAGACAAACATAAAGTTTTAGAGCTTGAACATCTAGGCTATCCATTAATCCAGCAGTCTGCAAAACACAGTAGATACAGGAGCCATAGTTTGTAACCTTGATCAGGTCTAATCCATCCTCATAAATAAACCCTGTGGGGCATTTCCAACATGTTGTTATCTTGATTCTCTCTAGAAAACCTCCAGTGAAGGAAAGTCAACTACCTTCTAAGTCCATTCCACCTTTGGATAATTGTTGGGAAATTTTTGCTGACCATAAAAGCTCAAATTTGTATTTTTACCAGCTCCATACATTGCTCTAAGTTCTTCCCTCTGTAGCCAAGCAGAGTAAAACTCTTCTTGTGACAGCTTCTCAGTTATCTAAAAACAGTCACTTTATCCTCCTAAAATCTCTTCTCTAGAAAGTCTGCTTCATTCTTCATCTGATTAGGGAACAGTCTTTTGTCTAATGAGTTTCATTTGAATAAGATGTAGTATTCTAATGCTGTTTTCCAATCATGAGTCTCAGTGCATTAAGATCTCTTATTTTCTTTGTTGCTCATAATAGGGACATTTACACCAAATCATCTGAAATCATGAGTATTACAACTTTCCCTCCGTCTGAAAATTGTTTCTTGTGACTTTCGTGACACTTTCAGTGCTATCTTTCTTCCTGTGTCATATCTGCTTCTCTCTGTGGTATCTGACTTAGTAGTTGAATATCGGTTGTTTTGTCTATCCTCCCCCCCATTTCAGTTTAAATTCCTCTAGATAGAGAAGTAAGACTCTGAGCAAATATATTCTGTCATATCTTCACATTAGATGCAAAAACTTATCATCCTTCTGTCTTAACCTAGTTCACAGATCCAAACCCCCTGCCTTATATCACCATCTTCTTAGCTAAATACTTGCTTCCTATATCTGCACTCCTTTATCTTTTAAAGTTTGTGCCTTCAATCGTCAGTAGTGCTGAAAATACCATCTTTTCCCTTTATGTCTTCAGTTTCCTACTGTAAGATTCTTTCATAACCCCTAACTTTTATAGGTTCTTTTTGGCGTTTGATTCATCAAAAGTCAGTATTGTTGTTAAGTTGACAAGTCTCCCTTCAGAAGCTCTCAGTCATATTCCGTGTGCCTGCCCCAGGAAGACAGCAGATTTTTTTATTATTTATGTCACAGTGACATATGTCCTTCTCAGCAAGGAGTTGCTATCATCAAGGATGTGTCTTCCTGTGCTCAGTAGTGGATACTCTCTCTCCTACAGGCCCCATGGAGCACAGAAAATGCTTTTCATTTGGAAAGTTTAGTTTCTTTCTCCCTGGGAAGAATCTGGAATCTTTGACATAACTTAAATTGTCTGGTGGGATGTCTTCTTCCCTTCCTTCTCCGTGTCACCTGCAGCCTTCTGATAGGGGGCTGGGATTTGCCTGTACATCTTTTTTTGTCTGTCTTTCTTTTTTTTTTTATTTGAAAAGTATTTTCCCCTACATTCTTTTAAGGGCAACTTCCTTTTCCTTCAGAGAAGCTAGAAGGTTGAAAGACTTTTTCTTATTTGGCAGTCAGTCAACAGGCATTTATTAAGCACTTGTGCTGAGGAGCTTACAGGCTAATGGGGGAGACAACATGGAAACAGCTATGTGCTAATGATGTATAACCTGAATAAGGTGGGGATAATCCCAGAGGGAAGGCAGGAAAATGAATTTGCATTTTTTGCACCTGTAGTTTATTGATTCTAGAAGGAACACAGAGTGTTTTCTCTGCAAATCATTGGAATGTGCAAATTCAACATAGCGTTAACCTATCTTGGTTTGTTCTTAACAACTATATAAACAGTGTAAAGTTATTAGATTTTAGTAGATTCAGATGAAAATATGTGCTTCTTGCAGGAATAAAATTTGATGAAGGAGCTAGAGTCAAGTCTTAGAATCTAGGTTAGAATCTAGCTCAAAATTTGTGAATATAAACTTGATGTCTTGGAACAAAATGTTTCCTGAATCCATCTATTCAAATATTTCATACCACTGTATGATGTAAGTATATTTCAGAAGGTAGCTATTTGTAAAATATAATATTTACACACATATTTACTGAGTAAATACTGGCACAAGAGAATATAACATACCAACTTTACATCAGTACAAAGATTATAAAGCATAAGCTTGATGTCTTTGGCCAGCATTGACCAGGGAATGGTATGGAGTTAGTTTTAAAGATGGGAGTTGGTCACGGACAGGAGTGGACAAGAGACAGAAAGCTTCATCAGAAAGAAGACAGCTTTGTAGGAGTAGTGAAACTACAACAGGGAGGGTAGGTTGGTAAGGGGTTGGGAGGTAGGGAGGAGATTTAATGGAAAATTGTGAATGTTAGACTGAACTCTTTAGTTTTACCTTTCCATTTGTATGAATAACAATTTCCTTATGAGAATTCTAATCACCTGGAACAGCTTCTCTTCTGTAGTAGATAAGCCTGAATTGAATTCAACAAACATTAATTAAGTATTTATTATGTGTAGTGGGCTGTTCTTAGCACTCACCAGAAGTCAGATGAGACTAATCACAGCAATTTGAGAAAAGAGGGGAAAGGAATTACCAAACAGCATTTTTCAAGTTTAAAGTAGAGGGAGAAAATATATTAAAGAGGAAACAAGAGTTCTAATAATGGTTTGAACTTGGCTCTCAGAAGAATCTAAGTTTTAAGTTATAACTTTAAGTGAATCTAGCTGGCTAGCTAGAGATTATATGTGTATGTATTTAAGTATTTTGGTTAGTGCTAGAAATGTTACTACTAAAAGATGCAAGGATTATCTATCTTCCTGGCTCCCAGACAGATTTGGGAGATATTTGAGCTCTTAATTCTGTGTCTGTGTATTTGAGTGTTTACCTGTGATTTAATTAGTCTGGGAACTTCTGGGGAGAAAATGCCCTCTAACAATACAAATTTGCAATTGTTCTATTACTTAATAATAATAGAATTTATTATACCACTTTATGATTTGCAAAACATTTTTATATATCATCTCATTTGATCCTCACAACATCTATAACTTGATAATTAATAATAGCTAGTATTCATTATAGTACTTTAAAACATTTTAGATATAGTATTTCATTTGATCCTTACAACATCCCTGAGGCAGGTACTGTTATTGTTTCATTTTCTAGATGAGGAAACTGAGACTCAGAGTGTTTTAAGTGATTTCTCCTGGCCTACAAGTAAGTGTCTGAGGCAGGATTCAAACTTGAATCTCACAGACTCCAAGTCTAGTACTCTCTGTATCTCCTGGCACATCTAAATAAATTCCTTCTGGCCTTGGAGAGAGGCATAAGAGATGGAGTGATTTGTCTAGGTCACATAATCATTATTTGTCAAGTGGTGGGACAGGAGCCCAAGTCTCCTTAATTCTTTTGTATAAACAGATATAAAGGGATTTAGGTTTTTCTTTGTAGTAGACAGCCTACATAGTTTTGACTGTCAACTTTTGTTATGAATCTTTTGGTGACGACTTAAATTTCCATAAAAGCTTCTAATAATCATTTATAATTTTAACCATCATTAACATCCAAGTCCACAGAAGTTCAAGAAAATGAGAGAAACAAGCCGGTTGTGTTAAATTGGCAGAGCATTGCCAGCTGTAGTTTTCAGTGATTTTCTGGTCAAGAAGCAACATTGTACTGTGGAGTCTGTGTCAAGGACAAGAAGGGAAAGGGAGCCTTGAACAGATAGGGCAACTGGGAGCTATCTTAGGCTTCTTTAGCTAAGAGCAATTGAAACAAACTCAGTTCATTATTGTAAAAAATCATTCTCTCCTCCCCCCGAAAAAAACAAACTACCATATTATCAGTTTGAATTTACCTTGGCAGTGGCATGCAGCTCATAATATTTGGTAGATAATTTCAGAAAGTCTATGTTGCTATTCTTAGGAATGTGCACTCTCCTCGATTCTTATTTTAGAAGGACCAAAATGCTTTAAAACACAACTCACCTACATGCTACTGATAGGTGTGTGTTTATAGGGACTGAAGTAGATATTGGAGCTGTGATTTCTTTTGTAAAGGCTAGTCTCAGAAGAGGGGACTTTCTCTTCCAGTGCAGGTCTATACTTTCTATGCATGTTGATGTCTTAGGGAGTTGCCTAGAGCAGAGCTCTCAGATGTATGACCCACAACACTGCTTATTGCTGCCCAAACCAGATTAAAATCTAATTGTGAAATGTTTAACAAGCTAAGATAAAAAATACAATAAAATATGGCTCATAATTGCATTTTACAACTAAGTCCATATAAATGGCCCACAGGGATCTTTTTGTGTGGTTTAGCCAGTCCTGTTTCTGCCATGTTTGACACCATTGGCCTAGAGCACCAAGAGGTTCAGTGACTTGCCCAGAGTAACACAGTCAGTATGGTTCAAAAGGAGGACTTGAATCCAGTCCTTCTTGGCTCCAAGGCTTGTTCTCTTAGCTACTCTCCCATGTTGCTGATGTATAAAACTACAAACTGTCTATACACCATATATTGGTTACAGAGACCAGCATGGAGTACTAGAGTGTTGTACTTGGAGTCAGGAAGACTTGGATTTAAATCCTGCTTCAAGCACTTGCTAGCTGTGTGACCCTGGGCAAGTGGCTTAAAATGTGTGGGCTTCAGTTTCTCTAGCTGTAAAATGTGGGCTTTGGACTCAGTAACTTCTAAGACTCCTTCTAATTCTAAATCTCTTATCTTGTGACCTTCTGCTAAATTACCAAAGCACCCCCAGTGCATGTACTTTTTGTGGTGTGGACATGACCCATCCTGGGCTCTCTAAGATTGTGCCAGTGAAGCTTAGACAGGTTATGTTAATCTAAAACAAGCTTAAAGTTCAGACTTCGTGAAAGTCTCTTTTCAGTTCTTGGAAAGACTTCCAAGTCTAAACTTTCTTCTTGCCCCTGTTAACAATTCCTTACCTGGAGATTGCTTGCCAGAATTTTACTTACTTTCTTTCTTTCCTTCTTTCTTTCTTTCTTTCTTTCTTTCTTTCTTTCTTTCTTTCTTTCTTTCTTTCTTTCTTTCTTTCTTTCTTTCTTTCTTTCTTTCTTTCTTAATACAAGCCAAGAAAAATAGATTTGGTAATGAATGAAAATGTGTTTTGCTGGAATCTATTTGGTCTATAGGTTAAGGGATTTCTGTACTTGGGTACTTGACTAAATCAGCTCTGATTATAATACTGAGTATTTTTCTCATTTCAAAGTATAATTTCAAATAATGAGATAATATATAAACATAAATCTTATTTCATATTGACTTTCTTGCCAAATTTTTATTATAATTGTATTTTCAGATATTTACTGAATTAATAAATAATTAAATCTCAAAATTACTATTACGCATTTTCTCTTCCAGCAGTCATTTCATTTCTAAATCCAACCCTAGCTCCCCAAATTATTTAATTTTTTCCTTTTCACTCATTGATTTCTACAAGTTCTTTTCTTTAAAGTCTTTATAAACATTCACTAAGTGAATTTTAAAATTGCACTCATGTAAAAATTTGATAAGTCACATCTCTTTGAGGATGAACAGAATATTTTCTTAAAGGATACCAATCTGTCATACATGCCTTTTATTATACATGTATAGAATATGTATATTATGAGACTGTTCTATCCAAGTGCCACTTAGTTGCTCTTAGGACCAGATTTTTAAACTCAAGTTGGCTATGTTTCATTTCTTTACTCTTGATGACATTTGTCAAGTGTGACTTTGTATAGTACCCCAAAACTATTTTTCCTTTTTTTAAAAGAAAATTAAGTAGATACTCTATTTAACAAGGGAATTATTATGCCCTTAATGTTAAGCATATACTATTAGAAAGATTGTTGGTAACTTTTGATAGAGTGTCTTTTGTCAATGGGTTAATGGCTTGCAGTCCCAAAGACATTGTAGAGTCATAAAATGCTAATAGCCAGTATGTAGAATTGGTAATCTAATCATCCATGCCTTAGTCCTGTATCAGTTTACAACCAGTTTTCCTTGTTCTGAGCAAATAGAAGTTACCTTTTGGCTGAAATGACAAATGAATAAAAGTACATTGGGAAATAGCGATAGTTGCAAATGACTTCCGAGGATTTCCGGTACTCTTACATATCAAGGAAGGAAGGAAATAAAGGCCCTCTGGCTTTACAACGATGGTGATTCATATTTTTAAAATAAATTCTTATTGTTTCCTGACTCACAATCTGTTTTTGAAGTTATATGAACATTTATCTATATTTACTTTTCCAGGCTTTTCAGGAATTTTCACAAAGTGAGCTTCCTGAGAGGCCTGAAATTTTAGCTATAAAAGCTAAGGCAAGTACCTCTCCAGGACCCCTTTAACTAATGTATCCCTTGGCATTCCTTTCAACAATAGAAAACATTTGTTTCTTATCTTGCTCCAGGCCTTGTGCTTGGGGTAGCCAGTGACCTCAAGGAGTTTCTTTCATGTTGGGAGACAATAGAATGTCAAGAGAGTTTCCTTTGGTACAACCGAAGATGTGAGAAGATGCAGAAAAAGTTATGTAGGAAAAATCTCAGCAGTAAGCTGTAATTGATACCAGTAGCAATTGTGGAGGCATAGTGAAGAAATACTCTTAATTCCCCATCACTTGGGTTTGGCTAATTTTGTTCTAGGGTTATTCTGAATGCCTTATGTTTTCAAGGGTCGTGAGCATGCAGAAATAGGCTTCATTTCAGGACATTACGTGGTGTCATCACTGGCCTGGACTCTTTGGCCAAGTCATATGGCTTATTTAGGCCTCAGTTTCTTTCTCCATAAAGTGAGTTTGGGATTTAGAAGATTCTTTGAATAGAATCCCTGTTTTGGCTTTAAACTTCAAGAACAAACAACAGCTGTCTAGATTCCAGTCACAGATTCCAAGATAAGACCCGAGGGGCCAGGCACAACTCCCTCAAGTATCAGTGGATATATAAAGTTCCCATCTTGAAGATAAAATAGTCCTAATAGCCTTGAGTGGAAGTTGTCTATGGTGATATAACCCGAGGGGTAATTTTCACCTTTTTTTTTTTTAATTTTAGAGTTGGGAGAGGGAGCATGGCCATTGAAGATTCTGTTAAAGTTTAGCATTGTGGACAGTTACCCAGCCTGCTCTGTGGTAGTAATTCAGTCAGTTTACTCTGGGCAGGGAACCGCCTTTTGTTGCTGGGTCTTTTACCAAGCACAGTACAGAGCATGTAGTAACTTAAGTATTTATCGAGTGAAAGATTGGGGGAAGAATGGCTTTAGCCTTCTTTCCTGTGTTCTCAAAAAGGGCAGTCAGAAAAAAACTGGAACAGAAACGATTTGGTCCTGTTTGTTTCCTCCCCTCCTTTCTTCTTATTCTCTTCAGCCCACCTGTTCTGTCCTCTGTTCCTCTTGCCCCTCTTGCTCAGATTTAGCAGAGGTTATGGCAAACAGTCTAATGATGAGAATATTTTTTATTCTACTAAGCCTTTTTTGGCTCAGATCCAAAGGATAAAGTCAGCCAAAGATCTGAGGAAGAAGAAACCACTGTCATAGAGAACAATAGTGGTTTCATTGCAATCTTTGCATAAATAGGAGTACTGTGGCCATAGGACTATAGTGTTATTCTAGTTTCATTCTTATCTAATGTATTAGTTTCAAATGTAGCTTTAAAAGTTAGAATATTTTGTGATTTGAATTTTCTAGCTCTCCCACTGGCTAATTATATGGCCTTTGGGAGGCAGCTCATTAACCTCCCTAAACATGAGTTTTCTTTATATCTAGAGGGAGGAGTTGGGCCAGATGGCTTCTGAGGCCCCTCTCCACTCCCACCTTCCTGCTCCAAAATTCTATGTTTTTTTTTTTATGCCTGCCTGCAGTTTTGTCTTTTTTTGGGTACTCCTCACACAAATATTCCCAACATTATGGATTCCTATGACAACCAAACAAAATGGGGGGAAGGGGGAGGGAGGGAATAGTTAGATTTATTTGTGACCACAGTCTGATTTATTTTAGACTTTGAGCACCTGATCAGGTTTGTATTTTAATGTTGTTCTGGGGTTTCCCTTAAATCGAATTTAGATTTAATGTATGACCAGTTTTCAGTTATGCTTCTAATGGATTGTAAGTTTCTTGGGGACAAGGTCTTGATTACTTTTCCTCTTTATATCCCTAGCACCTAGCACAATAGCTGGAGGGTTAATGGTGAGATTCAGAGCGGGGTGGTCAGCATTGGAGGACAGTGCTGAACTGCTTCAGCCACATGAGGTTGCTATCATTATGGGATCAGAAGTTCCTTTTGCTAGTAATACACTGGTTTATAATTTTGACCCATGGGACCATTTTTAATTGGTTTGGAAGAGATACTCTAGGTGAGTCTTTATTGTTCCAGAAAGGAAAACCTGCCCTGCCTGGATTCCCAGAGGTAGACATTCCTTTCCACTAACACCCCTACCCCCTTTTTCTGGTATTTTGAATCTTGGGAAGGCAGTTTGGGGGAGGAGAGGAGGAAGTTATATGCATACATGGCTGTGTTTAAACCTCTCTGCCCTGGGCTTGTGGCTATACCTGGCATCTTCGTATTCTTCCAAGAGTATTTCTATATTTGGAGATTCTCTGATGATAAGACTTAGATAATTCTGTCTCAGATATGGCACCTGTCTTAGACCCAACCTCTGAAGATATTTAATAGGGCCCATGAATAATAGTGACTTTTACATAGTAAATACTAGTTATGTTTGCAAATTGTTTGAATTTAATTAAATTCACCGAGGTCATAGTGTTTAAAGAGAGGCCCATAGTTTATGACTCCTTCCCCAGATCAGACAGGAAAAATAAGACTTTTTCAGATTGTGCTCCCAAACCAGAGGTGGTGAGGAGCTCCCACTCCAAACCTTGGCAGCTTCAGGAAACTGCCTGTTCTTGTTTACTGACTCAGCCAGTATTCAGTTAGCATTCAGAGCGTTATCTGCTGAGTCAGCTTTGCACTTAGAGCTGGATTTATTTGTTTTGGCCTCAGGAGCCGGACATTTAAAAAAAAAATGTTTTGAACTTTGTGCTTTCTGAACTATCTTGGGTCCTAAATGATATGTAAAAAGAACAACGAATACCATTCTTTTGAAATTGTTTCTCAGTTAAATTGGGAGCTTACTGGACAGGGATTTCTTTTCTTTTTTAAGACTCTGTTAATTTCTTATACAGCATTTTTCATGTATATTCAGAAGGAAAGATTGTGTTAATTTCTTATTATACAGCATTTTACATTTATATTCAGGAGAACTGTATTGAATTGTTCTCCAATTAAAGAAGTAACTGGGCAGATTGTTGGGGATTTTAGGACTTGCTGTGAGTAAGCTAATAAAGCTGGCATCCTGGGGTGAGGTGACCTGGCCACCTCCTTGGGCACTTTGAGGGTCAGCTGTGGATACAGCGTTCAATCTGACATTCCCTCTAGCCTTCCTGTGCCTTTCCTCACCTGGGCTTGTGTCTTTAGAAGCACATGTTACATACCTGTCTTAGATGGTCACAGAATCACAAAACGTACTCTTGGAAGGGACCTGCAAGTAACCCTTTACAAACCATCCCTTGTCTGAAAGGACCTCTCTTATTACATAACAATTATACAAGTGCATGGATCATTCAGCCCCTGTTTGAACATCTCCCAGGGGAGGGAGTACTCAATCTTGAAGCCCCTATTCCACTTTTAGACCAATCTTATTGACTTTCTGCACAACAACAAATCCCTTCCACTAGGGACTCGTCAGATTCTTAAAGGCAGCTATTAGGTCCCTTCCAGAGGTAATATTTGTAAAGCACTTATCACAGTACCTTTTATCTAGAAGGTGTATAATATATGTTTGTTCCCTTGCAGTCTTTTCTTCTGTATTAGGAGCATTAACAAAACAATCTAGGGGAAACTAGGTGGCTCAGTGGATAAGAGTACTGGCCTTGGAGTCAGGATGACATGAGTTCAAATCCAGCCTTAGACACTGGGCTAGTCACTTAACCATGATTGCCCCCCAAAAAAATTATAATCCAGATTTTATATGATAGTCAAAGTAATCCATATTGAATTTTAGGAAAAAAAGTATTCAACACAAATGTTAGAATAGGCAATGAGCTTCTCTTTATATTTAAGAAGAGAAATTGGTTTTATTGCACCTGTAAGTAAAAAATAAATAGCCGTCTATATAATAATTTGTTCAAATTCAGATCCAGGACAAAGGAACTCTTTTCTAAAACTGTTTCGCTTATGCCACTCTTAATTTCCCTAAATGGTTTAACTTTACTCACATGACTAAGTACTGACCATCTCTTTTTCACTTCACTGAGGAAATTCCTGTCCCCTTATGGCAGTTAACAAAATAGATTAGCTTTTCTGGAACAAAAACGTTTCTCTGTCTTTCAACCATGGCTTTTTGTTGTTTATAGAAGTAATACCTCTCCCCAAAGTGCTTCCAGTATATGCTTTTACAATTGTACTCAGTGGTATTATCATTCTTTTACTGTAATTGTCTCTGATGTCACTTATTCATCAGGTATAATGGATACCCTGGGAGTCATCTCAGCCAAGGTAGAAGCATTCAAATAACATAAAACCACTTCCAAAATAGATCATAGTTACAGTGAGCCCTGATGAAATTATACTTATATTGAATGTGCCTAAGACAAAAAATAATACATTCTTTATTACCAAATAATGTTTAAATGTCAGGATTAAAGTCCTTAAACCATTTGAATAATAGGGTATAGGTGCTATAAACTTTCTATCGAAATTTATGTTTACTGGTAGGCTTTTATAAAAGACAGATGATACATTGAAGGACTCCCTTCAAAGAAATTAATAACATGGCTGAGTGTTTGCCTAAAATCAACTATTCTCCAAATACTATGATTATTAATTCTGAAACTTTATAGGCCTATGTGGTTGGAGGGGGGCATTTTTTCAGTTATCTGAGTGTAGTTACTGGAGAAGGGTTTTCAGACTTGGAAAAAAAAGTGGAAAATAATGATATATCCTTTTAATGTTTCTGTTTCTTTTTGTTTGTTTTGGTGGGGAGATGACAAGACATTTGAAGTTAGATGACTTGCCCAAGGTCACACAAGGTAGTAAGTGTGTCAAATGTCTGAAATTGGATTTGAACTCAGGTCCTCCTGACTCCAGGGCTGCTGCTCTATTCACTGTGCCACTTAGCTGCCCCAGTGTTTCTGTTTCTTAACCATGATGCAGGATTATGGATCATAGGAAAGTAGAGTGGCCTAATGAAAATTATACTGCCCTTAAAATCAAAAGACATGTGTTGAGATCCCAGTTCTGTTGCTCTCTCTGTGATCTCTTAGACAAATCATTTCACATGTTAGTTAATAGACACCTATTAAGGATCTCCTCTATACCAGGCACTGCACTTAATGCTGGGGACGTAATAGAAATGAGATAGTCCCTGCTATCGATGGGCATCCATTCTACTAGGATGATGCATAACATCTTCAAAAATATAATCTGGACAAGATAAAGACATGGTGGGGTAGGGAGGTGATTCTACTTCTAGTTTCACACAGTGACTGAATGTAAGCAGAACTTTGGTGGTGTTCTAAAGGAGTGATTTTACTGTAAGAGGTCTTATCCAGCTGAATTTCTTGGTCTTCAGATGAGGTTGGCAGCTGTAGTTAAAAATTAAACAAATTTCTCTTTAACCCCTTAAAACAGTTTAGAAGCAGAAGTAGAGAATGATTACTTCTCTCAGAGACTGGATTTTCTTTCCTCAGGCCTTGGAGGAGAAAGGTCTGGAGGCATTTATTGTATCTTATAAACATTATTCACTGGTGAAAGTCTACAGAGTTTCAAAAACCTCACCAGGGAAAGAGAACATGTATATTGTAACTGCTCTGATCCTAAAAAGGGATAGTCTCATGTAGTTGCGGGGGAGGGGGAAGGGGGATTACTAGACTGGAGTAAGATAATCGAAAGGTGTAGATTTGTGTCTTAATTGGAACATTTGCCTAATTTATGTTTGTAGTTATAGAGATGTGCTTCAAGGGGCTTGCCCACAGCAAGGCAGCTTGACTTGCATATCAGAGGACAGTCAGGCTTGCCCGGTTGCCCACCTTGGCTTCATTCAAGACTCAGTTTCAATCCCATCTTCTGGAAGGGGCCTTTACCAGGAAACCCAGCCCACCATGGAGCCTCCCTCTATATCTTGTCTCCTCCAAAGGACTGTGGGACTTGTTTATTTGTTTTTTCTTTCTTTGCATCCCCTGTGCCTAGTACTGAGTCTGGCACAAAGTAAATGCTAAATAAATGCTTGTTCACTGACAGATCACCCCTGTATCATCACAGACCCTTCAAAATGCATTGTCTAAAGCCTGCAGTTGTGTTTGCTTGCATGCTAGGCTGCACATATGAATACAATTTTCTCTCCAATCTTAGGACCGTTTTCTTTTCTAGTTTTTTTATGCATCATATTTTTCCCTAGTGTGTTATTGCCCTTGCTTTAACCAGCCCATTTTCATGCCATATAACATATTGGCTGAAATCATTGCAGTCTGTGAACCCCCAGATTGTGTGTGCCTGTGTATTATACTCCCTCCTCCACATATATTGATTCATTCTTAATTCAACTTTCCCAGTTTTGTAGATCCTGGAGATAGTTAACTTTGTTGTTTTTCATTAGCATTTTAATTGCCTTTGAAGCATTTCATTCGAAATGAAGTAGTTGGATTGCATCATGAATTTCCAAACTTTGGGGTCTTCATTCTTTCTTGGCTTTAAGTAAGCCCTCCCATATTCAGTATGAATATAAATAAATCCTAGCATTTGCCATACATGTACACATAAGAAAGAAAGAAAGAAAGAAAGAAAGAAAGAAAGAAAGAAAGAAAGAAAGAAAGGAAGGAAGGAAGGAAGGAAGGAAGGAAGAAAGAAAGAGATTACATTTTCATTAAAAAAAACTTTATTTGGCATATAATTTTTTTTAGTATTATCAAGTTGTTAAATGTTTATCATAACAGTCATAAATTAGTGTGACCCTTAATTCTTATTCTTGTCAAGCAGCACTTTTATTCTTGGCACAGTTTTTTAGAAAGATACCCACACATCATGTTCAGTGGTCATCTTGCTTCTTACTTTGGATTTGATTGAGCATAGGTCTGAGAATCCCGATTAGCTAGCATTTATTTGTAAAGTGTTTTATGGCTTGCAAAGGATTATACATAGGTTATGGCACAAAGATTCTGTTGTTATCCCTATTTTCCAGATGAAGAAACTGAGACTGAGAAGTGGCCAGGTGGTGCAGTGAATAGAGCCTTGGAGTCAGGAGGACCCGAGTTCAAATCCAGTCTCAGACACTTAATACAAAAACTAGCTGTGTGATCTTGGGCAAGTCACTTAACCCCAAATTGCCCCTTCAAAACCCAAATAAATAAATAAATAAATAAAATGAAAAGAAACTGATACTGAGAGAGGTAAAATGATTTACCTAACTGAGTAAATGACACAAGTTGAGTAAATGACTGAGTTAACTTCTCTCTGACTCTTATCTACTACCCCACTGCCCATGCACAGGGATTAGTTTAGTAGGAATGGCATTTGCTTCTCAGTTTTTTGATTTCACTGATTAGAAAATAATTATTAAAGGGGCGGCTAGGTGGCGCAGTGAATAGAGTGTCGGCCCTGGAGTCAGAAGGACCTGAGTTCAGATCCGACCTCAGCTACTTAACGCACACACAAACAAAAAAACCTAGCCGTGTGACCTTGGGCAAGTTACTTAACCCCAATTGCCCTCCAAAAAAGCAAAAAAAAAAAATAATTATTAAGTTTCTGTTTATTGCAGAGGTCAGTTAGCCCATCTTTCACTGGGTCCTTTTTTTTTCTTTTTACATTTTACATTTTACATTTTACAAATATTCCATTTGATCCTCAAAATAACTCATTGAGGCAGATAATGTTATTATCCCCATTTGGCAATTAAGGAAACCTAGGCAAACAGGTTAAATGACTAGCCCAGGGTCACACAGCTAGTAAGTGTCTGAGACCACATTTGAACCCAGTGTGTGTGGTCTCTTTTAATTTCAGCACCTAGTTACATTACAAAGTATTCCCTCAATTATTGCTTTCAGATTTTTCAGATACAATACAGTGTCCCCTGTCCTTCCTCCTTCAGCTCTGTTCCCCTGCCTGACCATTCCTACTCCACACCCACCCCCAATACCCATTAATAGTATTAGATCAGTTGGAGAATATAATTATTTTCTGTTCCCCATACCCATTTGACAAGGTTCCTGTACTCCCCAGTAGTGCACATACCCCACATTGGGACCCCTTAGACTAGATGATGCAAAGGGGCTTTCTTTTTTTGGCTCTGCTATGCTTTCATTTCATCTTTTTATAAAATCTAGGTATCTCCTTACAAAAATGCTAAATAATGAAGTAGTATTGATTGATGGATTATGGCAAAAGTTAGCTATTACACCACTTTGAACAGAATCTCTTCAAAAGAACTCAGTTGATAATACAATGTCTGTGGTTGCCCTTTAGTGATTTTCATGAAATCATAGTGGTTTCGTGTCCTGTCTCTCTGTCCTCCTCCCAACTACACATGCATTTGTTACAGGACTGCAAGGGAAAACCTAATTGCTAAGAAGGTTCACATCCCAGTTTCACAGAATTCAAATTGATATTGATTTAGAGAATGGAATCATATTTTTCCCAGCCATGGAAGTCAATCTTTAGGTTTTCAATTTTAATTTCAAAGGTACTGACTGAAAAAGGGAAATTAACATAATTACAACAAACACTTGCCTATGCATTTTTTTTTTTTTTGCTTGTGGTGGATATGTCATACTTTCTAACTTTTAACCTTTTGATCTCTCAGGCTGCAAGGGACAGACACTGAGTTACTTCAAGGACATTGAGTTACTTCATCATAGTGTAGAAATAACAGGGCAAACTAGCAAAAGATTCTTGTATCTTTTCAAGAAACTAGTAACACTTACATATTAGCATGAAATTACAAATGGAAGCTAATGTACCAGGATTTTCTTTTGATACGATTATACAAGTCTTGTGAATGCACAAATCATATCACCTCTAAGCCCATTCCTTCATCTGCCAAATTCATGTGCCTATGTTTAAAGCCCTCCAAAGAATTTAAAGTGCTCTATAGATGGAAAATTAGCCCAGACAGTAGAGGGCCAACTCTGGAGTCAGGGAGATGGGGTAGTAGCCTCCGATGCATATTGACTTTATGACCCTGGGCAAATCTTAGTATCCCAAGATACTGAGACTCTAAATTAGACTCTCAGTGCTGCTCTTGTGGATAGAAGGAGTATCCACACTGGCAGATCTGGGACTTACCTTCCTTATCTTCTCCTATTCCATCCCCACCCCCAGAGTTTTTTGCTTTTTTTTGGGGGGGGGACAGAAAAATCCATAAAGTTTTATTATTATTTTTACTGGTAATGATAATGAAGCACATTATTATGCCACCATGTATCATTATGAACTTTTCTGCATCTCAAAAAAGTCTTTTCTCTGTTAATAGAGCTCCCTCCTCAGAGCTAGCTTGAATGAGTTTGAAGTATCTCTAAAGGTGTTTGTGATCTCTTATCTGTTTCCTACAAAGTAGATATCAATATCTCTAAGAATATGCTTAAAGCCTTCTTAGTAATGATCCAGATGAGGTCTAGAGTCCTGATAGATTACAGGGCATGCAGTGAAATTCTGCTATAGGAAATTCCATAGTGAGTAGCAATGTGTTCTTGTTATGGTGGCTGCTTTCCTGGACAAAAGGTACCGAAGAGCTGGTATCCAGCCTTTCTTAGGGAATGGACAGATAAAAAAAGGTTCTAGGAGTGGATTAGAGTAGCAGGAGACAACGCTGAGCTAGCGTGTGCCCCATCCTCCCCCATAAAAGCTTTTTCTTGTCTCCATAAACTCTAATAACTTAAACTGCATTAAGATTTTTAGAATACTATGTATACTTAACAGGGGAAATGGGGGCAGATTTATTATCTTTATTTTGTTATATACAATAAGTTATGCAACTTTATTGGATAAAATTTATATGTGGTACTCCCACCCCCCAAAAATAATATTTATGAAGAATACAAAGTTCTCTTCTGGATGGAGCCGAAGAGTTCTTTTCCTTTTTCAAAAATAATTAATTTATTTTAAAGTTAAATACACAGTAAGAAAAAAAAAAGAACCATAAACTTAAATACAAAATAAGTAAAGAAAAAAAATCATTGCCATGTGCACAGCAGAATGTAGGAAAGGATTCAAAATATACAGCAATAAATTTCCATTTCAAGAAAGCCTATATATAATAAATACTACTCATTGTGGTTAGAGCTGTCCATTTTTTTCTTTGCTTGCTTGTCAGTTTTATTTTGTTCTCTGCTGTAGAAGAGTTCTTTTCTAAGGTCTACCTTGTCACAGGTTAAGTTTTGTGTGCTAGTATTTAAATATACCAAAGGAGAGTAATCCTCTCTCCTTTCTCACTGGGTTGTTTCTACCCCAAGTGAAAAGACCAGTAATTTTTTCAAAGGAAGAATAGCAAACAGTGGCTCTTTACAAAACTCTTCCTTTAAAAAGTCATTCTTCACCTGTTGTAAAATTATTTTAACGAAGTAATGGCAATGAATGCCTCTGGAGACAGCTCTGAATTCAGCTAGGAGGAGTTTATGAATTTGTAAAGAAGAATTTTTTGAGAAGTCATGAAATTATGAAATAGAAGAGGGGTTTTATGAACTTTGGGGTGATCTAGGAATTTGGTTGAATTATTGTTTTTCTGTCTGGATGAAGTACTGCTACTGTAATAATCATTGGATCCTCACAGTAAACCTACAAGTTGTATTATTCCCATTTTATAGATGAAGAAATTGAAAGGGAAGGGAACAAGTAGTTATGTAGCACCTACTGTGCACCTGCCAGGTATTTTGTAAATATTATCTCGTCTGATCCTCACAACAACCCTGAATGCTAATACCCCCACTTTACAGAAGCTAAGTGATTTGTCTCGGCTCACACAGTGAGTAAATGTCTTGAGATTAGATTTGAATTCAGATCTTGACTCCAGGTCCAAAGCTCCATCCACTGTGCCACCTAGCTGCTTGTGAGGCTGAGAGATTTGCCCAGGGTCACACAACTCTTGGAACTCGGGTCTTCCCAACTGTAGGTCTGGTACGATGCTCATAGTCCTACATTGAAACTTTAAACCAGAGGGGATGCCTTAGAGGTCCGTATCCTAAGAAAAGACATGGATGGCAGTAAGAGTAAGACTTCTGGGGGCCTCTGACACCATCATCTGTAGAATGGGAATAATACACTTGCAGGTTTGTTGTGAGGGTCAGATGATTATCAGGGACCTAGAACTACTGAAACCTCTTAATAATTGTCCAGGTGACCAAGGGGTCGGTGAAGGCCAGCCCCAGAGCCCAGAAAGTATTCTTTGGGGGGTTCTACAAGGAAGCTGACACCCCAAGCACCCTCCAGTCCTCACAGATCATAAAAATCTGATTTTCTATGTGGAAGGAGATTATATTGTACAAGGGTAGGCTTGGTAGACCCTCCCATTTAGAAATACAGTGATGGCTCTTGATGGTGCTTCTGTCCTCTGTAGGGAATTTGAATGAAGTACTAGAGACAGAATATCATTAATTTGTGCAGTGCCTGTGTTGTTCCAGGTCCAACCCCTGCCTTAAGGATCTTGGTTAAAGAGCCAGCTTGGGAGCCGGGTTAGAATCAGGAAAGTAGTACAGTAGTGTGATCTGTGGTGTGTGGCATGTGACCTTGGCCTCTGTGTGTGGCCTTCTTTCTGGGATTCCTCTGGGAGCCATGGTCCAACAACTCACATATTCCTCAGCCTTTCAGCCTGAGGTGGTGATGGCATCAGTGTGCTGCCAATTCCAGACATAGATCCAACCACTGGGAGATTAGGGATGATGAGTTGTGCCCCAGATTAAGCCTAGAGCTATATTTCTAGCTGTGCTGACTTCTCCACCCTTGAGAAAAGCAGATCCTGCCAACATATGACAATGAGATCCTTTCTCTGCCAGAACCAGCTTCCTTGCATTGTCTTCAGTGCGGGAGGACACAGGGCAGTTTTTTATTTGTTCCCCAAGGACTCCTCTCCAAGGTCAGGCTGACCTGTACTATGTTGTGTCACCTTTGTGACCCCTGTAGCTGTCTTTGCAGTTTCAGAAGTCCTACTCACCCTTGACCCATTTTTTAATACAAGGTTATGGGTTACTAAGTCTGGCCCCAGGCTAGAATTCAAGATTCTGTTCCAACAAGTTTTTCTGCTTCTTCCATATGGGGTGTTTCCAAAATCTTAGTGCAGTTTTATGATTTATTAGCTTAAAAGACTTTGTGGACACCCTGTATGTACACAGTCCATATATACAGAGGCTTTTTGTTTGGTAAACAGACTATTTAAAATTTCTGAATTGTTGGCCTTTCTTCCAGAGTCTGGTAGTCATGTTGATGACTTTGACTTACACAGTTAATAAGAAAAAGTAAAAGTGAAATTCTAGGATAGTTGTTGAAGTTAAATCTCAGTAGGGGAATGTGGTCAAAGAAGTGGAGGTTTATGAACTTCATCAAGGACCATGGCTTTTAGAGCAGGTGCATAATCAGTACTTTAATACTTTTTTTTAAATTAATTCAGTTTAACAAGTGTTCCTCAAACAACCTGCTGGAGGGTGTCAGGCACAGACACACCACCCCCTCAAGGACATTCTGTGCTAGTGGGGAGAAATAGTATCTTTTTTTTTTTTTTTTTTTGCTTTTTGGAGGGCAGTTGGGGTTAAGTGACTTGCCCAAGGTCACATGGCTAATTTTTGTTTTAAGTGTCTGAGGTTGGATTTGAACTCACGTCCTCCTGACTCCAGGGCCGGTGCTCTATTCACTGCACCACCTAGCCACCCCAAGAAATGGTATCTAAAGAAGTAAAACAAATACAAATAAACACAAAAGAATTGTAGTTTGTGGGGTGGGGGATAGCATTTCAGAAAGGGGGGTGGGTCTAGAAAGGCCTTCCTGTGTAGGAGGTGGTATTTAAATTCATTCATTTATTTATTTTTGTCTTTTTGGAGGGGAAAGGCAGGGCAGTTGGGATTAAGTGATTTGCCCAAGGTTTCACAGGTAGTAAGTGTTAAGTATCTGAGGTCATATTTGAACCCAGGTCCTCCTGATTCCAGAGCCAGTTCTCTGTTCTTTGAACCACCTAGCTGGAGGTGGTATTTGAACTGAGCCACCTAACCTGGAGGTTTTATTTAAACGGAGTCCTGAAGGGAGCTAGGATTTTCAAAAGGCAGAAAGAAGGGAGGACATTCTCAGGCAGGCTATATAAGGTCTTGGAGGCTAGAGATTGAATGTCATGGGATAGGGAAGAGAAAACGAACTCATCTGACTGGATTTTAAAAGAATATTTGTGACTTGACTGGAGTGCAGAGGACATGAGGGAGAGTCAGTGGCCATCAGTTAAGGTAGCAACTTATCTGTACTAACATGCTTGTTAGCACAGCACAAAAACCTCTCTGAGGTTTTTCCTTGCTCTCACTATTCGAAAGACCTACCATCTTTCTTGGTCATACATCTCCTGGATGACCTCTTTTACATCCCTTCACATATTCACGTCTCACTGGCAATAATAGCATCCTTCTTATGGCCGCTATGTCTTGCCATCACCCTTTTATTTCCCCTCAATGTTGATTCTTTAGTTTGTGGTGTTCTGTGATTTTCTTTTAACTGTCACTGCAAGAATATTGGTGGTAATGTTTTAATAGGCATTAACTAATAATGATGTTTAATTCTGCCACAGTTCATTTGGACAGACATTTGTTAAGCGCACAGCTCTGGCCCTGGAGGGGGTGCAGCATTTAGATGAGACATAGTCCAGAAATTGTTGCCATTCTAATAGAGCTTTTAGTCTCATAGGAGTAAGACAGGACACAGACCCAGAACATTGTAATACACAGTATTGCATGATAAGTATATTATAGAGATAAAGAAGAAAAACCTATGTGAGGTGTGGGAGGTATTTGCTGCAAGGGGGCAATTCAGGAAAGGCTTCTTGTAGGAAAAGACATCTGAGTTGGTCTTTAAAGGATGCCCAGAATTCAGAAGAAAGGAAGGGAGAATGTTGAAAACACTGGGATTAGTGTGAGCAAAGGCTTGGGGGTAGGAAATTGCAGGGCATGTTTAGGATGTAGAGAGGAGTTATTAGAAGTAGTAGCAGCAGCATACTAGAAGAGAGACCCTGGAAAGATAGCAAGATACTGCCATGTTGTGGAAGACAGTAAGTGGTAATGCTTTTCAGTTATATCATGCATAATATAAATCCTTATTTCCATCGCTTGTTAATAAATTTTGTGAAAATTAAGGGACAATAGAAATAACAAATGAAATCCCATATGATTTTGTCCAGACATTATTTTAATAACTTGCTTTGTCCCCAAGCCAGCCGACTTTTAGGGATTATTTCCAATCTTTGCTCCTCCTAAATATTGTCATAGCTGCCCAAATCAGCAAATGAGGCTTTCCCCTCCCCCCACCCCTTCTCTGTTCTCACCTTTTGAGAAGAGCTGTTAACAACAATGAAGTGAAGGATTATCCAGCAAACAGAATTATCTCTCTGGGATCCTCGACATGGCTCTGCTTGGTTCCTGTTTCTTTGCTTGTTAAGGTTTCCATTGAAAATGAGGTTAAAGTTTGGAAAAATGGCCTTCCCCCCACTGTTTCGGGAGCCCCTGACCAATTTGCAGTAACCTTGCTTTTATCTCTGAGGGCTAACGAGTTATTTATCATTCATAGGTCTCATCACAACCACTTCAAGGAAACTAGACCGAGAACAACAGGATGAACACATACTGGAAGTAAGCATTTTATTTCTTCTTCCTTAAAAAATATAAAAGGAGGGAACTTATATGAAGTTTCTGCTAGAGTTATTAGTTGTCTGGGAAAGACAACTGATGTGTGTGTATGTATGTCAGATGTACATTATGGGAAGGGTTATAATCTTCAAAGGGTTCTGCTTCCTCAGTATTAATTAATAGCCTCTTATCACCAGTTTTGATGGTTTATCTTCAGCCAAGATCCTGGCTTAGAAAACCAGCCCCCAAAGGGCCAAGGTTGAATGGACAAAATAATTACAAGAATAACTACTGTAATATCTGCAAATTACTTTACAAATATTATCTAATTTTTTATCCTCCCACCAAGCCTTTTTGGTTGGTGCTATAATTATTCCCATTTTATAGACAAGGAAACTGAAGCATACAGAGGTGAAAGCAGCTTCCCCAGAGTCACAGAGCTAGTTAAATGTCTGAAGCCAGATTTGAACTAAGACTCCAGATCTAGCTCCCTGTCCACTGGGATATCTGGCTACCTTATAAAACAAGTCCTGATAGGAGAGGCCAAAATAGAAATGGAGATAAGGTCTGGGGCAAAGCCAGAAGAGACCAGGAGGAAGAAAGAAAGTGAATGCAAGAAATAGAGCAAAGTAAATCTATTTCCCCATTCCAATCATACAAGGAAAAGAATGACTATTTGAATACATTTGTCAATCATCTTTGTAAATGGATTTGCCACTGGTGTCGATAATTGTGACTATATTGTATACGTTCTTTTCTAAAGCCTATAAATACATTTAATAATTATGTGTGTTGCAAGTACTCTGTATCTGTTTCACTTTTACCTCTTCTTTCCCCTTTTTAATGTGATAATTTTATGGTTTTTGATGGATACTACAGTGGAATTATTTCAGCGTGGAGCATCTGCTAAAGGCAGGAGTGGAACAATTGTATCCTCTCCACAGATTATTGTTCTGTCTTTTCTTCCACTGAGTATGGCTCCTTGCGTTCTGAGAGAGAGAGAGAGAGAGAGAGAGAGAGAGAGAGAGAGAGAGAGAGAGAGTGTGTGTGTGTGTGTGTGTGTGTGTGTGTGTGTGTGTTGAGTTGAACAGTTCCCAGACCTAATCTAGTAGAAGACTAGGGAAAAGGAACAGGTTGAGCAAGGAAAAATACAGAGAGCGGTTAAGTCTCATCATCTCTGTCATCCTATAATAACTGATGTCCCACATCATCCCTCCACTCAGGGAAGACAGAACACATTCTTGCATTTCATTTTCTTTTATCACAGCAGATAAAAAAGTATAGAAGAAGAAAGGGGGAATTCTTAGTAGGTGAAGAAGACTGATTCATTCCATTCAGAAAGCTTATGGTTTGTTAAAGCCAAACACCTTTTTGGACCTCTGCTGTTCTGAACAGATAGTCTGTTCAACCTCCTTGGAAACTGTCCGCATCTACTTTGGAGGTTTGGGTCCCCATGTGGAGAAGCAGAGTTCATCCTTAATAACTCTCAGTCTTTCCTCAAAGGTCATCAAAGAGTAGAAACATCACCATTTCTTTCCTTCTGATCCATGGTCCTCTGTTTTTAGAAATTGCATGATTGCTTTTGGTCTTTGGTTATTGAGCTATCATTTCAGTTGATTGTGTGGTCTCCATAGTGGAGATTTCTCATAGCCTGTGGTAGACTGGATTCTCTGCTGCTTATTGAATCTAATATTTTAAGATTCTGTAATTTTAGTATTGTAGGTTTGCTGTCTGTGGATGCAAATATCTATTCCCTCTGAAACCTAGTAGATTATCTTTGAAAGTTTCTATGGCAAAAAATATCCATTGCTCTATAGCCAACATGGTGATAACCCTCTCCAAAGCCAGCTCTGCTAGTCTGTAGTCAACAGACATAAATAATCCATCACTTGGCCCAGATTCTAAGCCTTTCCACCTTGGTATAATCATAATTATGTAGCAGTAAAGGTTTACATGTTTCCTTGTTTGAGCCTCACAACAACCCTGGGAGGTAGATGGTATTATTATCCCCATTTTATAGATGGGAAAACAAGTTGGGAGATAATACTTTTCTAAGGTCCCACGGCTAGTTAATGTCACCGAAACTCCCTCTCCCAGTGTATTGATCTGTACCTGACCTACAGCTTAGAGAGTTTGAAAGTAGCCCAGGGCACTAAAATGTCTTTTGCCCAGAGTCACAAAAGTAGTATCTCTACAGTGGAAGACCTGAACTGACCCCCAGCACAGATCTTGAACCACTATACTGTGGTGGTTGCTGCCTCTGAAGTCATAGAATTTGTTATTAAAAATCACAGATAAATCCAAAAGGCAAATGCAGTTTATTATTTCTGAAATCAGTGTTTAGTGCTTCCAGAATCACTTAATCAGTGTGGCTGTGTACTTCACTGATGTAGATTAGAACCTTTCCTTACCTTAGGTGATTTTGTGAATTGTCGTTATAGGGGGGAAACCCATTACTTAGTAGCCAGTAATCAAATGATAAATTTCTAAAAAGATAAAGAAACATATTCTATGAATTCACTTATTTCTTGTTCATTTAGAGGAGAGACCAGATCTGTGGTTTCATTGATATAGGGAACTTGCAGTGTATAAAGTTCTACCCATGCAGTTCAGCTACTATTCTGTTAGGAAGGGAAGGAGGGAGGGAAGAAGGAAGGAAGGAAGAAAGAATTAATTAAGCACTTCCTTTGTGCCAGGCACTGTACTGTACTAAGCACTTTACAAATATCATCTCGTTTGATCTCTCTCAGAATTCTTCTGGAGATCAAATGATATAATACATGTAAAGGGCTTTGTAAAACCTTAAAGTGCCATATAAATATAAATTATTATTAATTAACTGTTTTAATTCCCCAAAAGTATGTGATCCCTTTCAAGTGATCTATTCCAGAAGAACAGAAAAGGGAGAAAAATGAGTCGTGTCAAAGCCATTGCCTCCTTATACCAGGAGGAAAGTTTCTTCCTAACTAACAAAGGCATGATAAGTTTATTTCCATGTGCACAACTGATAATCTCAACTGAATACATTCCTGAGGACTTTTATGGTCCTTATACTCAAGTTAGGTTCTTTGGATGACATAGTTAGAAGAGAAAACTTTTCATGTCCACTTGAAATTCCATTCCCATGCAGATTCTCTCAGATTTCACATTCCATGTTAAATTACATCTTTTAAAATCAGAATATGTGATCCTTTCAAAATTGGGAGCAGGGAGGGAACCATTTCTGTGCAAAGAAAATTAGGCAAACATTATAATTTGAGAAATGGCTGAATAGTTTGAAACATATTAAGGGGTTACTACTAAAACAAGAACTAAGTGAATTTTTTTTTCAAAATCTTACTGTTATACTTATGAAAACTAAAGTGACAAGACTGAGGTACAGAATAAGAAATTTATTGTTTTAATTTGTTAAAGGGGTACTTACAGTATCTGTGGCATGTAGTTGAGGGTCCTGATATTAAGAATAAACTATATGGATTTATTTCATGCTTCCAGTTTCTCCTTTACCCAATCCATTCTTTATGCCTGTACCTTCCAATGTACCATTATTGTCCTTTTCCTCTGTTTAAGAACATTCCTTGTATTGACTTCTCCTTGGGAGTAGTGACATTTCTGCCTTAAGCAGAAATTCACTTTTTAGGGTTATTATATCTAAGATCAATATTGACTTTTATTACTTTTTTCTTTCTTAAAAAAAAAAAACAGGTGACAGTGACAGATGATGGTAGTCCTCCAAAGTCAACCATTGCAAGAGTGATCGTGAAAATCCTCGATGAGAATGACAACAAGCCGCAGTTCTTACAGAAATTCTACAAAATCCGACTCCCAGAACGTGATAAACCAGAGCGTGAGAGAAGTGCCAGACGGGAACCCATCTATCGGGTTATAGCTACAGACAAAGATGAAGGCCCCAACGCAGAGATCTCCTATAGCATTGAAGACGGAGATGAGCATGGGAAATTTTTCATTGAACCAAAAACTGGAGTTGTTTCTTCTAAGAAATTTTCAGGAGCACGAGAATATGATATTCTTTCAGTGAGTCAGAATATTTGTTTTTCCTTACTTTTTAAGTTGTACAGCTATTAGAATGGGCCTTACCTAGTTTCTTCTATTTTTCTATTTGCTCTTTCATATCAGGGGCATAAGTAGCTTCAGTTTTGAGACCTTATTAATATATGATGCTGCCTGATAATCTATCAGAAGTACACTTTTCCCCCTTTCTTTTCAACAATGACTTCTTCTGCTTGTACTTTGTAATAAGTTCATTTAATCAAGGCCTTTATCTTCTTATCAAACTTTAGACATATGGGAAGCAGACACAAATAGTAAACTCTTGAGTTTAAACTCATTATGCAACCTAGCCAACCATAGCTTTAATTAATGGAAAGAAAGCTGCGGAACATTGATTTTGTTAATGATTGTGATTTTGTTAAATATAAATATATGCTTTTTTCTTTCCTTCTCCTCCCTTTCCCCTTAATTTCTTAGATTAAAGCTGTTGATAATGGTCGTCCTCAAAAGTCATCAACCGCCCGACTTCATATTGAATGGATCTCTAAGCCCAAACCATCCCCTGAGCCAATCTCCTTTGAGGAACCTTATTTTTCTTTCACTGTAATGGAGAGTGATCCAGTTGCTCACATGATTGGGGTGATTTCTGTTGAGCCACTTGGCACACCCCTTTGGTTTGACATCATTGGTAAGAACGCCTTCAAGTTTTCATTGGAATTTCATAGATTGAACTGCATAGAACTGGACCTGGTTTTTCTCAGTATTTTACTCAGTTCCCATTAGCACATTGGCCTCACATAAAGTCTGCAAGGAGAGACAGAAAGAATTACCTTCCAAACTGCACCTTTTTATTCTAAAATGTCTGGCAATAAATCAATAATTTTTTTTCAAAAGGGCTTATAAATTATGTTGTGGGTTTCCCCAGCAAATATTAATAATTCAGCAAATCTATGATGTTAAGACTTAACTTTTTCCTTTACTGAATTTCTCTTTTTTTTTCTTTTGAAGTTTTTATTTGAAAGCTTATAGCCAAGATTATAAATGCTTAGGGCAGCTAGGTGGTACACTGGATAGAGTGTTGGGCCTCTTCTTGGACTCTCTGATGCTTACTAGCTGTGTGACCCTGGGCAAGTCACTTAACCCTGTTTGCCTCAGTGTCTTCATCTGTCAAAAGAACTGGAGAAGGAAATGGCAAACCATTCAAGTGTCTTTTCCAAGAAAACCTCAAATAAAGAGTTGATCATTGACTGATCAACAAGGAACCATAAAATCTTACTTTCTGCCTAGTGAGGTGGCTTACTATCAGGTAATAGTACTATGAGTGTGGGATGAACTTCTGTACTAAAATTGTTAGTAGTGTCTCTGTTGCTACTGAAGTTTTGGGAATCTGTCTAAGGAAAGAAATTTACATGAAAAAGGGAAGAGGGAAGACAAGGGAATAAGCATTTATTTTTCAGTTCTATCTATTCTTTGTGACCCCATGTGGAGAGTTTTGGCAGAGATACTGGAGTGGTTTGCTATTTCCTTTTTAGCTCATTTGACAGATGAGGAAACTGAGGCAGACAGGGTTAAGTGACTTGCCCAAGGTCACAAAACTCTAGTGTGTGAGGCCAGATTTGAACTTGGGTCTTCCTTACTCCCGACCCTGCCTTCTATCCACTGCATCACCAGCTGCTTCTAGGCCAGTATGATGTAGAAGAATGACTGCTGAATCAAGCGAAATACTCTGGTTTAGATTTCCACTGCAGCGCTTACCAGCTATGTGACTTTGACAAATTTTATCTGAGTCTTAGTTTCATCTGTAAAATGGATATAACAGTGTGTGTGCTACTTAACTTCTTGGTTACTAGCTATGGGACCTAATCTTCTTCACCTGCCTGACCCTCAGCTTCCTCATCAACAGATGAACATGATAATATGTACATGCCCATTATGAGAAAGGTGTATTGTAAACCTTAAGGCCCTGGGCACCTTAAAACATGAAAGGAAATGTTTGTGGCCTAGTAAAGAGCTGGCCTTCAACGAAGGATGGTCTGGGTTCATTTTCCTGCCTTTGATGCATGTTAGCAGAGTTAACTGTGGCCAGCTGTTTAATTGTCAGTGCCCCAGGCCATTGAGTCAGTCTCAAAGTTACAGACAGACCGCCACTCTTCATCAGTAGAAATTCTGCTGATTAAATCGATATTATGGTTCTAGACCAAAATGTCCTTGTCTCTTCCTCCCCTTCCCTTTCCTCCTTCCCTTCCTCCCTCTCTCTCCAGCTCCCCATCTCTCCTCTCCCCCCAACCATATCCATCCATATATATATGAGAGAAATATATGCATATATGAGAGATAGTATTAATATGTATAATGAGAGAATATTATTTTGCTTTATAACATTCTAGTTACAAAATGTGAATTATCGCATATATGAAGAGACTAAGAAGTATGTTGCATACATCGTTGTGGATTTTCTAGGAGTTTTGAGTCACAGTATTTTTTATATTGGTATATAGCTCACTAAAGTGAGATGTGAAAATCACCCTGCAAGTAGCTTACCTGTCTTTGCAGGTCACTAAAATTATCCTTAATTCATCATTTCTGAGTTATTTTGTTGCTGTTTTTTATGTAAAGAAACAAATTTACTTAACTAGCATCTTTTCTTTCCTGTTTCCAAGACTAAAGCTCTCAGACAGTGAAAGATGTATATACAAGGTGTCTTGGCTACTTAATGGATTGACAACTCATTTTCCCCCCCTGGAAAGTAAATTGTCTTCTGATGACATTGACATTCTAATTATTAGTAGCACGTGTGATTGGCCTTTCAGGGGGGCTGGTTGTAGGAATCCATGGGGGAGGGCCAAACCCTTTGGACCCATCCCTACAAGAGTTTAAGGCCCATGAACTATTCCCCAATCTAGACTCTATGCCTTCAACGTGGAGTTGTTCCACCTACCCAAGCCATTGTAGAAAGTTGTTACCACTCATCATTAGTCATGTTAACAAGTAGTTTAGTTTTAAGAAAAAAAAGTCAATCGCTTATGGATTGTTTAATAATTGCAGTAATATGGTTGGACTGTGATTGTTCTGTCCCATTCCAAAGTCTCTGGGCTTCTGCTGTGCAGATCCCAGTGCACTATTCTCCTTTCTTACAGTTTGGATTAATTGGATTGCTTTCCCACATGTTCTCTGCTTGCTTTCCATGCTTGCTTGCTTCTTTTTGGCTGTGCCAGGAGACAGTCTTGCTAGAGAAGTTTTTTACATCTTTCAGATGGCTTGTGACCTGAACTGTACAGCAGAAGGTATCTGCTGAGATCACATAATTTATTACTGGATTATGAGATCTAAAACAATTACGGTGTAGAACTCGTTTATTTTCGGGGGGGGGGTTGTCTTCATTCTTTTTTTCTTTCATGACATAAGCATAGTCTTCCATTCCAAACATAAATTTGAATGATTAAAAACATAATTTAGAAGCTACTCCTTGTCCTTGTTGCATTGGATTATGTCTGGCAGTATTTCTTCAATTTCTATCTTGTTCCATAATAGTTACAAAGAGTGGAGTTTCAGTGAAATCCCCAAATTTAATTTTGTAAGATCTTAAGTTTGTACGCTCATGTATGAAGGATGGATATCTTGCCTTATAACTGGAGACATATTTGAAAAAAGTGCAATTAGGACAACTAGCTTTTGTTTCATCTAACATTGCATTAGACAATGTTTAAAATGGAGAAATTATTTTCATTGTTAGAATCAAGGCCAGTTAAATTCAGGGGCCAATATTTCTCAACATTAACTGCATTAACAGGCTTATCCTGTTAGAAATGTCTACTTCCTACCATCATGGTTATTATTTTGAGCAATTCAAATTTTAAATGACTGAGTCCTGTCATGATTGATATTTCAACATAGTTCTTGACTAATAATTCAAAGGGACATTTGGAAGACTTGAAATATAATGAAATGAATTACATCCAGAAAAGATGTTAGTCATGTGTTAAGTACTGTTGCTTGCAGTTTCCAGGATTTCTCCTATTTTAAAAGTTTTCTTTCACTTTATTCTCATTTCCATTCCTCTCACGACCTACACTAGTCTCTGAGCCACTTTTTTTTTTTAAAGCAAATTCCTTACCAGTTAGTAGTACCCAGCTGTTGTCACAATGGCCAGTCTAGCTAGGTGTTTTGGAAGTTGAAGATGACCTGTCTAGGTTTAAATGATTCAGTATCAACCTTCCACACTTGGAGAATAACTGGAGTAAATAGTCCTCAAGAAGGGTGAGGTCAGAAGGAGAATGTGAGACGGATATTTATATAGTGGTTACAGTAATGAGATCTATGAGATAGAAATAGGAGATAAAGTGAGAAATGGAGGTCTGAACCAGATTATGGAATACCTCAAATGCCAGGATAAATGGTGTCTATTTTTATAACCAATGAGGAGTTAGAGAATCATGGAGTCTCATAGTAGGAAAGGAAGTCAGGTCACCCAACAGTGTGTTTTGAAAGATTTGTTTCATCTCCATTATGTACCAGAATCCACAAATTAATTGTGTGTGTGTGTGTGTGTGTGTGACTCCATGAGACGAGACAGCTGGTTTTTTGACACTTATCTTTCCACTATTTTAAACAAGGTGGTAACTACGATAGCCAGTTTGATGTGGACAAGGGCACTGGTACCATCATTGTTGCCAGGCCTCTTGATGCAGAACAAAAATCAAACTACAACCTGACGGTGGAGGCAACAGACGGAACCACAGCCATCGTGACTCAGGTAATTGAATTATTTCTAGTGTGATTGTTGAAAGAAGACTGTTCCTTTCCAGATCTGTGAATAGCATATTCCTGAGAATGGTCCATATACAACAGAGGAGATGGATTGCAATATTAAGCAATCCCAGTAGATTATAATTTTTGCATTCAATAAGGAAACAATGTAAAGTAAATGGTTCATTTATGTTATAAACATTGTATGTTGGTCTGTACCTGTAGACCTTGTTACTGTGAAGAAGCTACTAGGTCAATTCAGCTTGGGAGTTTGGAGGTACAGAAGGGCTAAAGCCAGTTGGGTTTCAGAACTAAGACTATTACCAGGGTGATGAGCTTCCAGGAGAGGAGGATGACCTGGCTGCCTAGGGAGGGAGGGTTAGAGCAGCCAGCATCAGAAATAGAGCAATATAGGGAAATACAACCACATCTCTATATACACAGAAGTAAGTACAAAAGTGAATATGTATATACATTTAATGTATGTACATTTAACATATGCATATACATTTATTGTATTTGTGCATGTGTGTGTATATATATATGTATATAAGTCTATCACATGAACTATTTGTAAAGACTTAGCACAGTGCCCGGCACATAGCAAGAACTATATCAATGTTAGCTATGATTCTTATAGCCAGAGCTATGTCTAAAAATTTATAGAGTTATGTGGTTACTCCATCCATCCCTGTCTAGTGCACATTATTACACCTTCATTCATCTGAGGAGCGTAGCTCTAAGATATCCATCAATCTCTAAGACATCCATCAATCTTTCCAACAAATATTTGTTAAACCCCCACTGTCCCTAAAATACAATGCTAGGCATTGTGGAGGATAAAAAGAATGCTAGTAATCTACAATATGTTTTGTTCATCCGTGGAAATCAAGATAACTGCGAAAGTACACAATTACACAGTTTGTTGCAAGTTGAAAAGAAGGCAAACTGTTTAGAAGCTGCACCAATTAGAAATGCTTTGGTTTAAAAATAATAGACCTAAAATATTTCCATTATGCAAAAATGATGTTTTCTATTACTTTGATATTAGAGACTTTATACTATAGCCACAGGCCATGCACATCTGCAAATAATTTCATTGTCATAGCTTTATCTAAATTACTTGCTGAAAAATAACCAGGCAGTATGTGGGAAAGCTTTTAAATTTATATGTAGCTAAATCACAAATGCATGATGTATGCATAGAACAAACAGACTGGAGCCTTTCGTACTGATGTTTGACAGTCTTGGAAATGACTAGGGAGGAATAGCATTACAAAAATCAAATGTTACAGAATGCAGTCCTTTTAGACTACAGTGTTCTAGTTTTAAATCATTTTGTTCTGACCTTAAATAAGAAAGATGTATTTATTTTCGTATTGCGTCTGCTACCGCATGAACCATTTGTTACTGGTTTCGGGAGATTTGGGGTTTTTTTTAAGGATGTAGTACTTTCTTGATAATCTGTTTTCAGTGAGCAGGATATTAGATATGGTCATTTAAAACTAATTGTGGTTATTTCATTCCATCTTAGTCACAGGATATTCATTCTGAGTTTGTGCAGAATTAATATAAGTATTCTGCTTTGGGGCCAATTTGACAGTGACCAGTATAAATGCTGATCATTATTAAATATTCATTTTTCTAGTAATTGTTGTTCTGTGCTATATCTAGGGCAACACAATAAAGTGATTTTCATGGGATTAAAATCTTTAGGAAAAACAGAAATAGCAAAAACTTGATCAAGAAAAATAACTCCCCAGTGCATCTATTAGAACAAAATTGCTTAAAAGTTTTATAAGGAAATAAATAGTTTAAAGAGTCTTGAATATTATATGACCTGCAGGTGGTATACCCCGACTTGGAGAAAATCCAGTATGTAGGAATCCATGCTTTAGCACAGTAAATGGAGTATGAAAACGATCCTTTTATGGGACCCTGCAGTGTGGCCACTGGCTCTCATCACAACAAGCTTATGAGGGATAATAAAAAAGCCTAGTAGTAGAACCCCAACTATGCTCCCTGAGCTACTAATCACCAACAGCACTGCTAAATAAATGTGCTTTTAGATGGCAAAGGGAAAAGCTTGGATGTGAAAACAAAACATTTCCTGGGAACACAGAGATAGAGCCTAAGTAGAACCCCCAGGAGCCTCTCTCCTTGCCATGGTGCTAGACCCACGGGTATGTCATTTCTTGTGTAGGAGTTTCTGTTTCAGCTTCATATTTATAATCTGTAACTTTTGGGGATAGATTTGTCAGAAAAGGAAACCTGGGCCCTGCCTGCTGTGCCGCTGCATGGTATGGATAGATAATCAGAGTAGCAATAGTATCCAAGGTCCTGAAGGGCTAATGAAATCAGCCATCAAAGGAAGAGCAGTTATGAGTTTGGGGTAAGGTCACTGGGTTGGGTTTGGAACAGATAAGGCCCTGTAGAATTGGAGTGCAGATTCAGTAAATGTGAAACAAAGTCGGGGACAACAGGGGATAACAGAAGAGTCATTTGTCAGGGCAAATTCAGGAATACAGGAGAAGGAGAGTCAGGTTTGTTGAGCTAAATTCTGGAGCACTGAAGGTCAGAACCAGGTGGCTGAGAGGAGGAGGAGGAAGAGGAGGATAAGCTGGAGGTGTAAGTCACGGAGGAGAAAGTCCCTGAAAGTTAAATTCTTGGCTGCATCTGGTGGTGTTTAATGTGCTGACTTGGAGGGCAGGCCCTCAGGGCCCAGCCCACCTGTTTCTCCTTTCCTCACTGTAGTGTTGTAATTCTTCCTGAATGGTTGGATGAATGGGGGTGGCTATTAATTAAATTCTTACGACGTGACAACACTGTGTTAAGCTCTGGGTTACAGATACAAAGGGGAGGATGCCACATGCTTATGGGGAAGTGGAAGTCACTTTGGCCCAGAATGTTGTAGTGATGGCGAGTGGAGCCATAAAGGAGTAGATGGACATTCCCAGCCTAGTAACAGTAAGATGGTTCCAGACTTGGAATTGGGAAGAGAAAGTGCTAGTTAGCAGAGTTCTTACTGATGCTGTAGAGAGGCCAGAGAGTAGGGAGCCATATCTCACATACCTACATGCACATGCACGCTCTCTCTCGCACATGCACGCTCTCTCTCACACATACACACACACACACACACACACACACACACACACACACACACACACATACACACACTGCCCCTTGCCTATCCCAGTCCTACTCAGCTTTGGTCCAGTCTTTTCTGCGACACTGCTTTTATTTCCTGCGCCTTGTGATCCCTGCACCCTCTGGATTTATAGCATTAATTATAACCTTTGATGACAGTCACTAATATAGTTCTTCCTTGGCTATGTGTGATCGCCCCAGTGAGAGTGGAAGCTCCCTGAAGAGATAGCACTTCAGGGCTCTGAGTTTGGCCCTCTTCTGTTTGGCGTTTTTATCTGTGATTTGGATGAGGCATCACAGTATAGTGGAAAGAACGCTAGGAGAGACCTAGTTTTAGATCCTTCCCCAACCACTATTAGCAGTGTGACCAGTAAAATCATTTAATCACACTGAGCTTTGATTTCTTTATCTATAAAATGGGAATAGCAACAATGATGATGTCGTAAGGGTCAAAGGAGATAATGTATGTAACATGCTTAACAAACCTTTAAGCCTATGTAAATGTCAACTATTATTAGTACATTATCATAGCATACATAGTGTGCTTAATGGTTTGGGGGTAATAAAGGCCTGGTATATGTAGTTGGCACATTGGATGAGGGATGGGGAGCCTGCAGCCTTGAGGCCACCTGTGGCCCTCTAGGTCCCCAAGGACGGCCCTTTGATTGAATCCAAACTTCACAGAACAAATCCCCTTAATAAAAGGATTTGTTCTGTAAAACTTGGACTCAAGCAAAAGGCTGCACCAGAGAATGTATAAGGTCACATGTGGCCTCAAGACCACAGGTTCCTCACCCCTGCTTTGTTGATACCATCAGAATCCCAAAAGACCATGACAGGCAACAATGATAGATGGAATCTAATACTTGATACTTGATTACCCCCCCCCCAAAAAAAAATCATCTGAACAAGTTGGGGACACACCGGAAGGTGATGTGTGGCTTCAATCAATCAGTCAATAAGTATTTATTAAGAAACTGCTAGGTCCCTGGCTTGACAATAATTCAGGTTAAAAAAAAGACTTACACGCCCCCTTTTTTTTTTCCCTTGGAGGGCAATTGGGGTTAAGTAACTTGCCCAAGGTCACACGGCTAGGTTTTTGTTTGTGTGTGCGTTAAGTGTCTGAGGCTGGATCTGAACTCAGGTCCTTCTGACTCCAGGGCCGACGCTCTACTCACTGTGCCACCTAGCTGCCCCAAGCCCTTTTTTCTTAATAACTGCTCAAAACAAGTTATTAATGTGTATATCCTATACCAGAACCCAAAATAGTGTAGGAGAAACCAAGGTAATCTTTTTTATTATTATTAAAACAACTATTGTGTGCCATATACCATATATCTTTTTTTTTTTTTTTAAAGCAATTGGGGTTAAGTAACTTGCTCAATGTTACACGGCTAGTCATTATTTATGCGTGGGTGCTCGTTTTCTGAGGCCGGATCTGATCTCGGGTCATCCAAACTCCGAGGCCGGAGCTCTTACTCACTGGGCCACCTAGCCGCCCCTTTAGGGCAATTGGGGTTAAGTAACTTGCCCAAGGTTACACGGCTATTTTGTTTGTCCTGATTAAGTGTCGGAGGCCGGCTCCAAACTCAGGTCCTTCTGACTCCAGGGCCGGCGCTCTATTCACTGCGCCACCTAGCCGCCCGCATATATCTTTTTTTAAAGTGTATTTTAAGGGTTATCATAGGAAGAAATAGGTACAATGGATGGAAGCTGTGAAGATCCCAGTTTTAGACAGATAAGCCCCTGTAACAACTACAATTGTTCAGAAGTGATGCCCGGGCTGCCTCAGGTCGCATTGAGATGGCTCTAACTCTGGTCAGTAAAGTGAAGGCTAGATGACCTCTTGTTAGGTCTGCTGTAGAGGGGGATTCCCATTTCAAGTTCAAGCTGGACTGGATAACTCCTGTACTCTCTTCCAAGTAGCATCTATAGATCTAGACATTAAAGGAGCCTTAGGGACCATTTAACCCACCTCTCCTTCCATTCCACTGCCCTCATTTTATGGATGAGGGTCAAAGCCAAGATCAGACAAAGCAGATAGTTGAGTTGGGATTCAAACTTTCTTCCTCCAATTACTAATCCACTGCACTGGAAGTTTCTCTTATTTATTCTGTATTTCCTTCCATGGCTTCTGAAATACTAAGGGAAAGATAGGCACTTAATAAATAATTACTGGAAATTATTTTTGCCTTTAGCATACATGATTTTAGAATGTATTTTACATTCTTAAGTGTTATTTAAAAAATATTTTCTTAGAGGGCAGTTAGGTGGTGCAGTGAATAGAATGCCAGCCCTGGAGTCAGAAGGACCTGAGTTCAAATCCGGCCTCTGACACTTAACACTAGCCATGTCACCTTAGGCAAGTCACTTAACCCCAATTGCCCTGCCTTTCCCCTGGGGAAAAAAAGCAAAAAAATATATATATACACACACGCATATATTCTTGGGACAAAAATGTCTGTGACAAAACAGATTTCTTATTTCATGATAGAAGTCATTGGAAAAAAACAATTTGATTCACAACCAACTTTTCTGGAGCACATTGTTGTATTAAGAAAGGGATCTATATTAGAAATTTAATAATAACTAATAAAATATTTTATGTGGATGGATGTTTGCTTAAACATTTTCCTACATTTGAATTCTAACTATCCAATCTATATATCCAATCTATATGTATTTCACTTACAAAACCCCCTTGATCATTCTGCTTTTACTGAGAAAATGGGTGCTTGTAATGTGATTCTTTCTATGATATTATTTGAGTTGATTTCATTAGCAAATATGTTTATTGTTTTCTTGCCCCATGTACCTCCTCATTCTACAAATAATTTCCCATCTCCAGAGTTAAATGCTTCCCTTAATTTAGCATAAGGCTGCATTGGTTTCCCAGCAGCTGGTTTTGTTTTTAAAAGAATTTTTTCTCCCTATGGCTTCATTAGCTTTTAAGGTTATCGCCACAATTAGTTTAGTTTAATTACGATAACTTTTAAAAACTCTGTTTGGGATTCCTTTTATAAAAACATCAGTTCATTGTAAAGATTAGACTGTAGTTTTAATTTGTGATTAAAAATAGAATCAGGGACTGAAAAATAAGTGACCTGTTTTTCAAAAACATTCAAATGCTAAAACTTGTTGTTTCAGGGTTTATGATTTATTCTAAAAAAGGGCAGCATGGCATATAGTGGACTTGGTATCAGAATTTAATCACGCTCCTGAGGGTTTTGAGACTGCGATAACCTTAAATGAGCAAGTCATTTAACCAACTACTTGGGCCCTTCGCTTCCTCTCCTCTGCAGTGGGGGTAGCAACACTTGCGTTCCTTTCTTCCTAGAATTATTGTGAAGAGTGACCTTTGCTCACCTTAAAGCACTATATGAATATAAACTATATTCTCATTCAGGTTTGATTTTTGTTATATTAGCTTGGTTGTTGACAGAAAACATTGGCCCTTCTGTCTTTAAAACTCCCTATAGTTAACTATAGATTTCTATAAATATTGGGGGGGGGTTTAAAAATTTGACTATACCTGTGATTTCATTGGTCTAGGGAGCTCCCAGTGAGGAAGCTCCCTCCACCAATGCAGATAAATGCCTCTTCTGCAATCCTAGAGAGTTGTGATCCTGACAGATTAAGTGATTTCCCTAGGATGACTTATTTATCCCATGTAGAAGCTGAACTCAAATTTTCCTAATTCTCAGCCTTCTCTATCTAATATATGACTTTACCTTTCACACCAGAAAAATTAAACTCAGTTATACACATGTAGTTATTTCAGATTTTTTTTCTTCTGCCAACATCTATTGAATTTGAGTTTGGCATTCCAGCAAGAACATCTCACATGCTTTATTTATATTCATAAGAAAATTGATTTTGTTACTTAAACTTTATTTTTCCTTATTCTTTTTAAATTTTTTTATATTTTGCATTCATTTAAAAAAATTGAGTTTGGTTTGGGGTGGCTAGGTGGCACAGTGAATAGAGCACCGGCCCTGGAGTCAGAAGGACCTGAGTTGGGAGCCGGCCTCCGATACTTAGTAATCCACACAAACAAAAACCTAGCCGTGTAACCTTGGGCAAGTTACTTAACCCCAATTGCCCTAAAGGGGCGGCTAGGTGGTGCAGTGAGTAAGAGCCCCAGCCTCGGAGTTGGGATGACCCAAGATCAGATTCGGCCTCAGAAAATGAGCACCCACGCATAAATAATGACTAGCTGTGTAACCTTGAGCAAGTTACTTAACCCCAATTGCTTTAAAAAAAAAAATTGAGTTTGGGGCCCAGCTAGGTGGCATAGTGATAGAGCACCAGCCCTGGAGTCAGGAGGACCTGAGTTCAAATCCGGCCTCAGACACTTAACACTTACTAGCCATGTGATCTTGGGCAAGTCATTTAACCCCGATTGCCCTGCTTTCCCCCCTCCAAAAGCAAAAACAAAACAAAATTTGAGTTCCAAATTTTTACTTCCAGCACCCTTCCCCTCCCATTGAAAAGGAAAGCAGCATGACATCAATTATACCTGCAAAGTCATGCAAAACATTTCCATATTATCCATGTTTTAAAAAAGGCAAGAAAAACAAAGAAAGTGAAAAAATGTTTTAGCCTTCACTCAGAATTCATCAGTTCTCTCCCTGGAGGTGGCTGGCAGTTTTCATCCTGGGTCTTTTACAATGGTCTTGAAGAGTTGACAATTGTTAGACTATTACTGTCTGATGTTCTTCTGGTTCTCCCCCTTATTCTTTAAACATGATAGCTTTACTCAGCAGTGTTTGTTATTTAAATTCCAGGTGCTCATCAAAGTGATAGATACAAATGACCACCGCCCTCAGTTTTCAAAGTCGAAATATGAAGTCCTCATTCCAGAAGACACAGTGCCCGACACGGAGATTTTGCAGATCAGTGCTACAGACAAGGATGAAAAAAACAAATTGATCTATACTTTGCAGAGTAGTACTGACCCCCTGAGCCTCAAGAAATTCCGTCTTGATCCCGCGACAGGCTCACTTTATACAACTGAGAAGCTTGATCACGAGGCTGCCCACCAGCATATCCTCACTGTGATGGTGAGTCTCCATGCTCTTTCTCCCATTCACTGGTACAGACTGCATCTGTCATTATGATATCCCAAACAACTTTGGTAATGCTGTGCTGATTATTTTAGGTGCGAGACCAAGACGTGCCCGTCAAGCGCAGCTTTGCCAGAGTGATTGTCAATGTCAGTGACATGAATGACCATGCCCCTTGGTTCACCAGCTCCTCCTACCAAGGGCGGGTTTTTGAGTCGGCTGCAGTGGGATCTGTGGTATTACAGGTTACAGCCCTGGACAAGGATAAAGGAGAAAATGCAGAAGTTTTGTATTCTATTGAATCAGGTATGTTCACAGTGACCTAAAGATTTCTGTTGTACTTAAGTCCATCAGACACCCCCTGCTGTCCTAAATTACTGCCACTTGATGAAAAGCATTTAAATCTCAGATCTGCATTTATCTTTGCTACAGATTGGAACCCATTTTCATCAGTGTACTTTCTCTCTGCCTCTCAAGGAGAGTTTGTTTCTTGTTTTCTTAACCCTTTCAGAAGAAAAAAATAATGCAAGAATCTGTACTTTTTATATTACAATTTTCCCTTTGGGGGGTATTAAATTTGGACATAGCAGGAGATTTATCTGACAAAAGATTTTGAGATTGATAGCATGCGATTTCCTCCATGGCTGGACCTCCCAGAAACCATCAGGGTCTGAATATCATGCTAGAAGTTAGATGGTGATAATGCTGATTAGATTGTGAGCTTCTCAAGGTCAGGGCTGCTTGGCAGTGTCTGGCACACAGTAGGTATTTAATCACTATTTTCTTGATTGGCCAGGAAAGGGAGCATGACTAGGATGGAAAGTGTTTATACAGATGGGTCCATAAGCAAGTTCAGGAAAGGCAGGAAAGCAGTAGAATATATTCAGGGAATAGTTCAGGCAAGGAGTTGAGTCTGGTAAAGTGGGCTGTGCAAGGAGGAACAAGTAGGCTAGTGCCTCATGTGCATGTGGGTAAGGAGTCTGGAGTCTGGAAGGTCAGAGTGGCTACTGAGAAAGGTCAGTGACTACTGATGCTCCTGCAGAAGAGTGTGTGTGCTCTCTCTCTGCTTAGTATGGGTGGTCCTGGGCCACTAAGATTCTCATAATAATAACAGACACTTAGACAAGGTGTCCCGAAAGCCTTAGTGCAGTTTTAGGATTTTAATGACTTAAAGTCTTTGAGAAGCAGCCTGGCCTACCTGATTGTGAGCTCCCTTCAGAGTCAAGAAATCTTGGGTTCAGATCATGCCCCAGATGTATGTTGACTGGGTGGTCCTGGGCAAGTAACCTGACCTCTCAGTGCCTCAGGTAACTAAGACAATAAATAATAGAGCTGAATTGGTAGAGGGCATTAAGTTCATTATACTAATGAAATCATAGGCTCAGTTCTGCCCCATATTACTTTAAGCATTGCAAAGCCCTTTAAAGACATCCTATTTGAAACCCAATAATGGAATTTTGGCTGCAGTCTTTTCCAAAGTTGATATATTATAAAGAGTTATTTTAACTGTTTTATTGTCCTTACACTGTTATTAGTATAGCCAGTGACCGTGATGTTTGTTTAATATCTAGGAGATTTGAGAATTTTTCATTTGTCTCTTTATTTATTTATTAAGAGAGAGAGAGAGAAGAGAGATGATTAAAAGCCTGTGGAAGAAGAGGTTTTTTCCAGTTTCTTAAAAAGTGGTGCAGGGGCTCAGAGCCTTTTTAGCTACACTGGCATTGGGAGTTCAGGGTGTTACTTGCAGATGAATCTTACCTCTAGTTTGAGACAGGGACAGAGATGATAGGGTTACCTACTTTTGATTAACAGGATAAAACCCACATTCTAGGACTCATTAGAGATTTCTTTTGAATTTCTGTATTCATGCCAGTCCTACTTCCCAAGCACTGTGAGAAGATGAAGAAAATACTGAGAAAACGTACTTTTCTTGGGAAGTTTGTTTCCCTCAGGGCCACTCTTAAGTTAACACCATCTGGTTACTTTATTTCTACTTATTTTGGAGCTTGTGAATTAGAGAGTTCCCCTTCCCTAATCATTCTTCCTTTTACAGTGGTGGTGGAATATTGGGGTCCCTTTTTCTGTGCTTTCCTTCTAAGTCACACCTGCCCATATTTTGTATTTATACTTTTTCCCCCCTACACCTAAGGACTAATTGAGACAGCAACCCTACCTGCAGATCATATAGTCAAAATCTAAGTAAATGGGAGTCAGGGATTATAACGATCCTTATCTTTATTAATTTTGGGGGGGTGGGGGACTTTATTACTTAATCTGTTTAGAGACCAATTCTTGTTTATATTCTCAAAACACTCAAAATAGAAGATATTACTCGTAAGGAGGGTAGTACAATGGAACTTTTAAATTTTATTATACTTTAGAATCAGTACCTTTGAGTTAAGACAAGTTGGCTTCAGCCTTCCAGAAATTGTAGCACCTAGACCAAAGTCTAGGACCAGCATTCCTCTGGTGCATTCCTTAGCATTCCAGTAGAATAATTTGGACACAAATACAAACAGTCTGAATTTTTGTAGGAGTAAATGTTAAACTTTTCCTTGGCTTTGTTTTTGCATAATTGTTAACAACTGGGAGGTTCAAATATGATGGTTGGTGCCGAAACATATGGCAAGCACATTCTTTAGATGTTTGCAATGGCTGATAGGATTAGTAATCTCATATTCTAAGACTGGAACTGTGTCCAAAGTCACAGTTTAATAGAAAAAGATAATAAATCAACAACCTACTCATGCATAATTGGAACATCTTTTTAGAAAAAGCCATTGTTATAGATTTGATGATATAAAAGTTATTTTCATAGTCCTACAGTTACTTTTTAGGAAGCAGCTGCTATTTAAATTATAGCTCAAATTTTAGTGTATATCTGTTGGCAACATTTGTATGGTAAAATCTATTTTCTTCCATTCACATAAAGGATTTATTCATAACCACCCACTTCTGATAACACATCTTGTGGCAGTCATTAATTTTCAAAAGATTAAGTCTTAATAATAATAGTTGGCATTTATTTAGCATTCTAATTTTTGCAAGGAATTTTACATACATGATTTCATTTACACTGATCCTCATTATACAGGGGAGAAAACTAGGGTGAGAAGGGTCATACTGATGTTTCAATATATCACATAATTAGTATCAGAAGACAATTTGAATCAGGGTCTCTCTTGGTTCCAGCGTGTTTTTCAATAAATCACACTATTTCTTATCAAGGATATGGTCTTTGAAAAGGTGACAGTAGAAGGGCCAGATGTTTGAACTAATTCAAGGGGAATCATAGGATCATAGACCAAGAACTAGAGGAAACCTTAGAGTTCATTTCCAGGAAACTTCAATATTTTTTGTGTCCTGGACACCTTTGGAAGTTTGGTGAAACCTGTGGAATCTTTCTCAGAACAAAGGCATAATGTTAAATACAGAGAATTGCAAAGGAAATTAATTACATTGAAATAATTATCAATTAAAAAAAAGATAAATTCACAGAACCAAAGTTAAGCATCCCTGATCTAGTCTAACCTCGTTTCATAGTTGAGAAAATTGCCCAAGTGATTTTTCCAGGATCACACTTAGAATACTCACTCAATAGCTCAGATCTTTAGAGCCCAGGGTTCTTTTTTTTTTTTTTTGACTGTATAACATTGGTCCTTGGGGGAAGAGACACTTATCCAAAGGACATTTTCACGACTAGTTGAATTGTCACTGGAGACATGTAAAAACAACTTTTCTCCTGTGACTGATTTTATTTGTTTTGTTCAAATAAGATAGATTTTGTTTTAAGTCAATACTTTAGAACTGTTTTCAATTTCAACATTGTCACATCTTTGCAGCATCTTGCCTAGAGTGATATACTATAAATATCACTAAATCTAGCTTTTTTATATTAGATTTCTTTATGAAAATGTAATTACATTAAATACAGTCAAGGTTAGAACATTCCAGTTAACAGTATAATCAGTCAGTAAATCAACACATTTATTGAGTGCTTACCACATTTCTAGCAGAAATATGATTGGCAGATTAAATTTAGATAAGTATCCTGTCTTAAATTATTGGATCACAGAATCTATTCCTTCAAACTCCTATAACTAAAGTGTATTCAGTGATGTTAAAGATAATAAAATACAACTGTATATAAGGAATAGTACAGTTGTCATCCTAAGAAGTTCTGGGTTATAAATATACTCAGTAATGGTTTAGATTAATTATTGAATAGCTCGGTACTGGATTGGGGAAAGTAGGGATAATTTAGATAGAATACTTCCTACCCAGTGGTAGTCACCAGCAATAGAACAGTGAACTTGATCTGCCATCATTTTGGCCCAGTATAGTATTTTGTATATTATGTTATGTTAGTAGTTTATGGAGAAAGTATGAAAAGTGTGCCTGATGCTTTAAAGTGAACTTTGAGTAGATTTTCTATGGATTAAAAATTAAGCAAGAAAACTTCCATTCCAATATTGAATGCTTTCCATAGTCATCTGTCAGTTTGGTTTTTAAGTATGTATTCCAGATTGCCTGTGTCTATGCTTGTCTTATCTTTTCAGTCTTTATTCTTTGTTCCAAAGTGAGTGGAAACTTTCTTTTGCCTTTCTTTGTATCCACAGCACTTGGCACAATGCCTAACACATAGTATGTGCTCACTAAATGCCTGTTGACTGATTGATCTTTGTCCCCTTTTCTCTAAGATATACATATAGTAATTTTTTTTCCTTTTTTTGCAGGGAATATTGGGAATTCTTTTACTATCGACCCTATCTTAGGTTCTATAAAGACTGCCAAAGAGCTCGATCAGAGTAACCAAGGAGAATATGATTTGATGGTGAAAGCTACAGACAAAGGGAATCCTCCAATGAGTGAAATGACTTCTGTGCACATCTTTGTCACCATCTCTGATAATGCCATCCCCAGGTTTACCTCTAAAGAATACTCTGCTGAAATCAGTGAAAGTGCTTCCATTGGTAGCTTTATTGGGATAGTCAGTGCACACAGTCAGTCATCTGTGGTGTATGAAATAAAAGATGGAAACATAGGTGATGCCTTTGACATCAATCCCAACTCAGGAGTTATCATTACTCAAAAAGCTCTGGATTTCGAAACTCTCCCCTTTTACACCCTGATAGTGCAAGGAACGAACATGGCTGGTTTGTCTGCTAATACGACAGTCTGGGTGCATCTTCAGGATGAGAATGACAACGTGCCAGTCTTCACGCAGGCAGAATACACAGGACTCATTAGTGAATCGGCTTCAGTCAATAGTGTGGTCTTGACAGACAAAAATGTCCCATTGGTCATTCGAGCTACGGATGCTGATAAGGAATCAAATGCTTTACTTGTTTATCAGATTGTTGAGCATTCTGCCCACAGATATTTTGCCATTGATTCAAGCACGGGTGCTATTCGAACTGTGCTCAGTTTGGATTATGAGGAGGCACACATTTTCCAATTTACTGTGCAAGTCCATGACATGGGAACGCCGCGCTTATTTGCAGAGTATGCAGCCAATGTGACGATACATGTAATCGACATTAATGATTGCCCTCCTGTGTTCTCCAGAACATTATATGAAGCATCGGTTTTGGTGCCAACGTACAAAGGAGTAAAAGTCATCACAGTAAATGCTACAGATGCTGATTCAGTAGCTTTTTCACAGTTAATGTATTCCATTCCTGAAGGCAACATTGGTGAGAAGTTTCTAATCAATCCTAAGACTGGGACCATAACCATCCAAAACACCACTCAGTTAAGAAGTAGATACGAGTTGACAGTCAGGGCTTCTGATGGCAGGTTTACAAGCCACACCTCTGTAAAAATCAATGTGAAAGAAAGCAAAGAAAGTCAGCTAAAGTTTACCCAGAACTCCTACTCTGCAACAGTGAAGGAGAATACCACGGAGGCCAGAACCATTGCTGTTATTACTGCCATTGGGAATCAGATAAATAAGCCATTGTTTTACCATATCCTCAACCCCGACAGCAGATTTAAAATAAGCCACACTTCAGGAGTGCTCTCCACCACAGGCATACCATTTGACCGTGAGCAGCAGGAGGCTTTTGATGTGGTCATAGAAGTGACAGAGGAACATAAGCCCTCAGTGGTGGCACACGTTGTGGTGAAGGTCACTGTGGAAGACCAAAATGATAACGCCCCCGTGTTTGTCAACCTTCCTTACTATGCTGTTGTCAAAGTCGATTCGGAGGTGGGCCACGTCATCCGCTGCGTGACTGCTGTTGACAAAGATATCGGAAGAAATGGGGAAGTGCACTATTACCTTAAGGAGCATCATGAACACTTCCAAATTGGGCCTTCCGGTGAAATCTCCTTGAAAAAGAAATTTGAGCCAGACACCTTAAATAAGGAATATCTCATCACCATTGTAGCAAAAGATGGTGGTGACCCGGCTTTCTCTGCTGAAGTCATTGTGCCAATTACAGTTATGAACAAAGCCATGCCTGTTTTTGAAAAGGCTTTCTATAGTGCTGAAATCCCTGAGAATATCCAGTTACATAGCCCAGTTGTCCATGTGCAAGCCAACAGCCCAGAAGGGCTTAAGGTCTTTTACAGTATTACAGATGGAGATCCATTTAGTCAGTTTACTATCAACTTCAATACTGGAGTCATCAATGTCATAGCTCCTTTGGATTTTGAATCTCACCCTGCATATAAATTAAGCATCCGAGCAACTGACTCCTTGACTGGGGTTCATGCTGAGGTGTTTGTTGACATAATAGTTGAAGATGTCAACGATAACCCTCCTGTCTTCGCGCAGCAGTCATATACCACAACCCTGTCTGAGGCAGCCGTGATTGGAACATCTCTTGTTCAGGTTCAGGCTACAGATTCAGATTCTGCACCCAACAGGGGGATTTCTTATCACTTGTTTGGGAACCATAGCAAGACCCCTGACCATTTCCACATAGATAGCAGCAGTGGCCTCATTTCATTGGTAAGAACACTGGACTATGAGGAGACTCAGCAGCACAAGCTGCTGGTAAGGGCTATTGATAGTGGCATGCCCCCATTGAGTAGCGATGTGATTGTGACGGTGGATGTCACTGATCTCAATGATAACCCACCATTATTTGACCAACTCCTCTATGAAGCTAAAATAAGTGAGCAAGCCCCCCATGGACATTTTGTGACCTGTGTGAAAGCCCATGATGCAGATAGTTCAGACATTGACAAACTGGAATACTCCATTCTGTCAGGTAATGAGCAGAAGAATTTTGCAATTGATAGCAAGACGGGCATAATCACCCTCTCAAACCTGCGCCGACAGATGCTAAAGCCATTTTACAATATTAATGTTTCTGTGTCTGATGGAGTCTTCAGGAGCTCAGCCCATGTTGAGATTATTGTAATCCAAGCTAATTTGCATAGCCCTATTTTCATGCAAAATGAATATGAGGTCGAACTGGCTGAAAACGCACCTTTGCAGACTCTGGTGATTGAAGTCAGAGCCATTGACGAGGATTCTGGAATTTATGGCCAAATTACTTACCATATTGTAAATGACTTTGCCAAAGACAGGTTTTACACAAATGAGAGAGGACAGATATTTACCTCTGAAAAGCTTGACCGTGAAACTGCAGGAGAAAAGGTAATTGCAATTCGACTGATGGCCAAGGATACTGGAGGAAAGGTTGCCTTCTGTACCGTCAACGTGATTCTTACAGATGATAACGATAACTCTCCTCAATTCAGAGCAACTGAGTACAAAGTGAACGTTGGCTCTGATGCCCCAAAAGGCACGTCTGTCATAAAAGTGCTTGCTTCAGATGCTGATGAGGGATCCAATGCAGATATAACATACTCCATAGAAGCAGATTCTGAAAGTGTCCAGGAGAATTTAGAAATCAACAAACTGTTTGGAATAATTACAACAAAAGAGAGCCTGGTTGGCTTAGAAAATGAAGTTTTCACTTTCTTTGTGAGAGCAGTGGATGGTGGGTCTCCCCCAAAAGAATCTGTTGTTCCAGTTTATGTGAAAATCCTCCCACCAGAAACCCCCCTTCCCAAATTTTCGGAGCCTTTTTATACCTACACTGTCTCAGAAGACCTGCCTATTGGAACTGAAATAGATATTATCAGAGTAGATCATAGACAGCCTGTGTTATACAGCTTAACCAAAGGGAATACACCTGAGAGCAATGGGGGTGAGTTCTTTGTCATTGACAAACACAGTGGGAAATTGAAACTAGAGAAGAGTCTTGATCATGAGACTACAAAATGGTACCAGTTTTCAGTAGTAGCCCAAAGCACCCACGAAGACTCTGAAGTTGTGTCTTCTGTAGACATCAGCATTCAAGTGAAAGATGCTAACGATAATAGTCCAGTCTTAGAGTCCAATCCATATGAAGCATTTATTGTTGAAAACCTACCAGGGGGAAGTAAAGTCATCCAAGTCAAGGCAACTGATCTTGATTCAGGAACCAACGGCCAAGTCCTGTATAGTTTAGATCAATCACAAGGCTTGGATGTCATTGAATCTTTTGCTATAGATATGGAAACTGGATGGATTACAACTCTTAAGGAACTTGATCATGAAAAGAGAGACAAGTACCACATCACAGTGGTTGCATCTGATTACGGGGAGAAAGTTCAGCTGTCTTCCACAGCAGTTGTGGAAATTTCTGTAACTGATGTGAATGACAACCCTCCACGCTTCACTGCAGAGATTTACAAAGGGACCGTGAGTGAAGATGACCCACCTGGTGGTGTAATTGCTATACTGAGCACCACAGATGCTGATACTGAAGAGATTAATAGACAAGTGACTTACTATATAACAGGTAAGGAAGAAAAAGAAACATAATTGTTTAATAGAGGTAGTCAACTAGTTTTCAGGAATCAGAAATTCTGGAGAAACAAATTACACAAAAATGGGCAGCGAAGAGAAGGCTTTAGTTGTAAAGTGCAGTACAAATAGTTGGAAAGAACACCTTTTAAATTCTGTTTCATATTCCATTATGGTATTTTTATTGCCTGTACAGGACTCAAATTTGTTTTATTAGATTGCATTTCATTTTTTATTACTCCCCACATTTCAATGAAACATATACTTATCCTGTAATGAATGATACAGTGATTTTTAATAGCAAAACTGCAGATGGATGGAAGCTTAAATGAATCTTTGGTAGTATTTGTACTTCCTTTTTGGGTACTGCACTAAATATTAAAAGCATTGCTTTAAATGTGAACCCCAATTACCTAGCAGAGCATCTGACATGTAATAGACACTTAAATAAATGCATATTGATTGATTAATGCTGCATTTATTTTTGATGCAAAAGTTAAAAAATTACTGTGTTTTCATTTACAAAAATATCTTCAACTCTTTAAACAAAATAGCCTCAGTACCTTCTGTATGATTAATTTTATATGTTATTTCAGCTAATTTAATGATATAATTTCCCCCTCAACAATATAGGAGGAGATCCATTAGGACAATTTGCAGTTGAAAATATACAAAATGAATGGAAAGTCTATGTGAAGAAACCTCTAGATCGGGAAAAAAAGGACAGCTACCTTCTCACCATCACTGCAACAGATGGCACCTTTTCTTCAAAAGCCATAGTGGAAGTGAAAGTTCTTGATGCAAATGACAACAACCCCATTTGTGAAAAGGTATGGAATTTAACCAGTAGATGCTTTCAGTATCTATCTAAAAGTGAATTTTATGCTTAATCCTTGAATTAGTTAATTATGAAGAAGCAGGTGTTTCTTATAATGTGCTGACACTTCCAAAGAAATAGTTGGTCCTTCTTTCTATTATACTAAAAAATAAATCAAATCTGTTTAGTAAAATTTCACTGAACGATTTATCTGAGAAAATAGCAAATGTCATGCCCATTTACCATCTTTAGTTTTGAGCACCAGGTTTTGGGTCTGGCTTCCTGAAGAGTTAATTATTTGCCCTTAGACATATCTTCCACTGAAATCCTCCATGTACATCATGGAATGGAAGTTCTCCTGGGTTCTCAAAGTCTACACTAGTATGTATTAACTCTGGCAGGTCTCTTTAAGTGAAAGCATCTGGGTCATTGAGATAGATGACGGGCCTTTCCTCTGAAGATCACCCCACTTGAGATGTTTTCTACCTAAGAGTTCACTGCTTGGTGAATTCTTTTTCAGTCCAGGAACTTGGGAAGACCAGTGAGCTGAAGTGGTAGAAGCATTAGAACCTTGATTGGTGGGGGCGGCTAGGTGGTGCAGTGAGTAAGATCACTGGCCTCGGAGTTGGGATGACTCGAGATCGAATCTGGCCTCAGAAAATGAGCACCCACACATAAATAATGACTAGTCGTGTAACCTTGAGCAAGTTACTTAACCCCAATTGCTTAATAAAAAAAAAAAAGAACCTTTATTGGTGGAGAGACTACTTACCCATCCTTGTTGAAAGCATGACCTTTTAAAAGTATTATAGAACTAAGTCTGGCACTTAGTTTAGCAGAGTTAGCACAACAAATTTTATTTTTTCTTAAATTTCATTTCAGTAGAGAAGGTAGACATCACAGGTATGGTAGGAGTAGAAGATGCTTCAGAACTGCTTCTGTAACATGTTCTTTAGCTTTGAAAAATGGTTATCACCATGTCCGAGCCTTAAAGACCTTAGAGGTTATCCAATCCAGTCCCCTGATTTTACAGAGAAGGAATTGAAGTCCCAGAGAATAGAAATAGCATGCCCTACCAGGGGTGAGGAACCTGCGGCCTAGAGGTCACATGTGGCCTTTTGACTGAGTCCAAGTTTTATAGGAAAAATCCTTCTATTAAGAGGATTTGTTCTGTGAAGTTTGGATTGAGTCTGGGGCTGTACTTGAGGACCTAGACGGCCACATGTGGCCTTGGGGCTGCAGGTTCTCCACCCCTGTCCCAAGATGAAGCCATTATTTTTTGTTTGTTTTGGGGTTTTGTTTTGTTTTGTTTTTGCTTTTGCTTTTTGGAGGGGGGAAGGTAGGACAGTTGAGATTAAGTGACTTGCCCAAGGTGACACGGCTGGTTTTTGTGTTGAGTGTCTGAGGCCGGATTTGAACTTGGTTCCTCTTGACTCCAGGGCCAGTGTTCTATTCACTGCGCCACCTAGCCACCCTGAAGCCATTATTTTTTGATAATGTCAGAACTACAACCCAGCACCCCAAAATGGTGATGGAGGCCAGACACCACAACCGTATTTGATCTTATAAACTACCCAGCAGAGCCTTACTAAGTATATTTAATTTATCTATGTGAAGGAGAATCAAGTAAAGCAAAAAATCATTTGGCAGGGAGGGTCACAACGTAAAAAAAAAGACTTTACATATTTCATCATCATAATTACTCAGTGCTTTCAATTGGATCAGCAGAAATTGAGTCCTTATTCTGGGCAGGGCATTGTTGGATGTTGCTGGATTACAAAGTTGAGCTGAAAGAAAGAGAGGGTTGGGCCTGGAGAGTTTAAATCCATCCCCAGGCACTTACTACCTGTGTGATGCTGAGTGATGTGAGCAAGTCACTTAATCCCTGTGCCTTAGTTTCCTTATCTGTAAAATTGGGATGATAATAGTGTCTATCCCCCAGGGTTGTTGTGGGCATCAGATGAGACTTTTTTTCATAAAGAGGTTAGCCTAGTCTTTTGCACCTAGTAGGTATTTAACAAATTGCTTATTTCCTTCTTTCTTTTCTTCCCTCCCTCGCTTTTCCCTACAACATATTGTCTGGATCTTTCCTTTTCCTCTGTTTGCACTGTTACTTTTATAGTATTTCTGTCTGTCAGTGGTATGTCCCACCCCTAACCCAGGAGTACTGTAAGTTAAGAATAGTGACCCACCCAGCTGCTTTTCATCTTAGCAGCCAAATGTCTAGCATAGTGAGTGTTTAGCCCTAGTATTTATTACATATAATAGGTGCTTAACAAACGCTGAATGAGTTAAGTTGAATTAAATGCAGCCCTTTCTGACAGGAGCCTTGTAGAGGAGACAAGTTTAAAAATCCATTGATGTGTGACTGTGACAGGTCATGGGATCATCCATTTGGAGTGGGAAAGGACCTTTGAATTCCTCTAGTTCAACCCCTTTCTTTTACAGATTAGGAAAACAAGGCCTACAGAATTTAAGTGACTTGTCTGTGGTCACTCAGGTGGCAGAATTTGGATTCATACCCAGATTCCCTGGTTTGATGCTCTTTCGATTTCCTGATCATCAAAATGGGGGGGAGGGGAGATATGGGAAATAATAATGCTTGTAACGCATACTTCACCAAGTTCTAGTGAAGAAGGCACTTTGGTAACCTTGAAGCTCTAGGGGAATGTAAATTATCATAACCTAGTTGTTGGAAATAGTGCATAAGTGAAGAAGAGGAATAACAATGTAAGATGATGTAAGACCGATATTACAAGCCCAGAATTCTATAGGAGTTCAGAGGAAGGAACCATCACTGAGGACCAGAAAACAAAGGGTGTACTTCATAACTGTGAGTGGTACTTGAGCTAGACCTTAAAGGAAGACTAAGACTTAGACAAGAAAAGCCGGGAAGGACATTATCAAAGATATGGCAGAAATGTGTTTGGGGAACGATGGATTGACCACACTTTCTGGAGTTAAGAATTCATGTCAGGGAATGAGAAAAGTCCATGAACATCAGTAAAAGAACTATTTAAATTTGAGGAGAGTCCAGTTGCAGGTAGAGCTTGCCTATTTGTGGTGAATCTGGAAATGGGTTTACCTTCCTTTCCCCAACCACTCTATAGTTGGAGCTGAAGCTTCTCAGAACACGGCTGATAAAAAATTATGTAGGTTGGGAATTGGTACATGAATATGGCAGAAGGTAGGAGCATTGGGATTGAGGGAATCTATTGGGAGAATACTGTTGGAAGTAGATAATGACAAAGTCTAGATTGAGTGAAGCCAGGAGTCTGACAGTCTGGGGGTTTGGGAAGAGGTGTAGGAAGTAGGAGTGGAGGTGATGAGTAGGAGAGATGGTAATCCAGGTTGAAGGTAGGAAATGAGGTACATGGGAAATCCAAGGCTTCATGGAAGGTGGGAATCTGCCAGGTAGCGTTGCTGATTGTGGGTCTAAGGACAAGTCCTCATATATCAGAAATGCAGATTTTTATTTTTTTGGTCTGGCATTTTCAGAGTGGCTTTTAGCTTTTTTTCACATTTGACACCACTTTATTAGGGCAAAATGTTCAGTATTTACAAATGTCTTCTTGGTGTTATAGAATTGAACTCATAAAAATCTAGACTTTGCATATATATGGTTTATACTATAAACTCCAAAATATTTAGAACTAATGACTAGTTGTGTATGTGTACATAACTATAAAAAATAAATAAGGTTTTCTATGGTTATAAAAATTCAGTATTTATCTACTTTTGTATAAAATGTAATTGGGTAAGATAGGCTACTTAAAATTTCTCTTTAAAATTGCTAGGGTAAAACTAAGTAATAAACTGCTTTAACAAATTAGGTTATCCAAAAAATGTTTTGAGTAGCACTTGTATTTTCATTATTATAGAGACCTCCCACTTAGGAAACTGCCTCTACTAATGCAGATTGGCATCCAGAGGTGAAGGGTCACACATTAGCAATATGTGTTAGACATAGTGTTTGAACTGAGCTCTACTTGACTATGAAGCAGGCTTTCTGTCTCTGAAACTGTCTCTGAAACTGATACTTTCTGTCTCTTCCTATCCAAAATATATTCTGAAATATAAATGCAAATTTGAACTTCTGGTAAAAAATCATCCTCAGAGCTTCCTAGTTGCTTTACTGTTTTGCAGTTCCTAATTGGATAAAGTTTATCGTGTGTATAATAATGTTTAATTAACTTGCTTAATAGTGTGGAGCAAGAAAAATGTAGAGATTTTGATTTTTAGCAGCTAATCTTAGTCATGTGTTATGAACTGTCACTGCAAATGGCTCAGATGTTTCCCTCCTAATCTAATCCCTGGTAAATATCACAAATTCATTTTTTCCCCTTTGAAATGTTTTAGAGTGCCTACTCTGACACAATTCCTGAAGATATTGTTCCTGGGAAACTAATCATGCAGGTCTCTGCTACTGATGCAGATATCCGTTCCAATGCTGAAATAACTTACACATTGTCTGGTCCTGGTGCAGAAAAATTCAGACTAAATGCAGATACAGGTAAAAAATAGATGCTTCGCTACAAATGAATTTCAGCTTCTGACAGTCAAATACAATTAAGTAGGTCATTCTCAGTAATCTTAGCTATAACACTAACACTCTTGTTCTTTTTATGTATTTTTTTGATGTTACATAAATGACATTTTTTAGTCTAAAAGAGTCCATGGGAGGGGGAAAAAACAGTTAAATAACAAAGAAAAATCTCCTTCAAGCCATAATTGAAGTTTTCTTTGACTTTGTATCAACCTACTCTTTTTTTCTTTCAACTTAAAAGTCATACCTTAAGTTTGCTTATTTGTTAACATTTTTCATTATTTTGACTTTATTTTCTCTCCTGAGTAGAAACATGACACGTCAATTAGCCATCATCAACATGTACTTTGGAATACTCATAATTAAAATCGCAAATGGTGTTTAATTTGGTTTTTAATTGCTGACATCTTCACCCTCCCAAATTTCATTCCATCAACAGTTTGTCACTAATACAATCCTTGCTAGGTATTTTCTCACAGAACTAATCATAAACATTCAAATCTGGGCTTCTATAGTGAAACTCATAATTCTATGATATGCAGAATTGTGGTTGTTGGATAATTTAAAGAGACATTTTAATGGCAGAATTTTGGAAGTCTGTGAGAGGCCCTTGCTTTGAATCTTTTAAGATTAAAAACCCCAGCAACTTGCCCAGTTTGTGAACCTAGAACTTGTTAGTCTGGTGCACCTGTTCACTCAGGCGTTGACAAAATTGTTCACCAAAGGAAGGCCATTTATTCAGGTAGTATGCATGCAGAAGCAAAGGGGCGGAGGGGGTCATGCATAGATGCAATGTTGTAGATGACTGTGGCAAAAATCTCTTCTCAGATTTCAAGTGAGGCTCTTTCTTTAGTGTTTGTTATTTGGTTTTTAGGTGAATTGAAAACATTTGCTCCCCTGGATCGTGAACAGCAAGCAGTTTATAATCTTTTAGTCAAGGCTACAGATGGAGGAGGGCGATTCTGCCAGATGAGCATCGTCTTCACGTTGGAAGATGTCAATGATAATGCCCCAGAATTCTCAGCTGAGCCTTATGCCATTACGGTGTTTGAAAATACTGAACCCAAGACGCCACTGACAAGAGTACAGGCCACTGATGCAGATGCAGGTAAGTCTTTTAACTTCTCTTTTGGCCTCAGTTTTTTTAACAGTAAAATGGGGTACCTACCTTGCAGGGTTTTTCTGAGGATCAGATAATATAGTATTTGTAAAGATTACCTGGCACATAGGAGATGCTGTATAAATAAATGTTTATTCCCTTCTCTCCCCTGTTGGATCATAACTTGGAGTTGATTGGTTCTAGTACCTTCAGTTCTCAGGTAAAGAACTGAAGTGTCAAAATGCATTGGACTTGGAGTCTGGACATTTGAATCTTGCCTCTGTTTACTAGCTATCCCTCATGGGCAAGTCAAGCCACTGTGCACTTATTAAGCACCGACTATGGTCCAAGCATTGTTCTAGGTTCTTGTGTTATAAAGACAAAAATGATAAAGAGCTCTGAGCTTGGGGGTGACCTAGGTTTACATCTTAGCTTGCCACTTGCTACTTATAGATCTAATAGCAAGTCATTTAATTCCTCTGAGTTTTGTCATCTGTAAAAAGGAGATGATATGCTTTTGTGATAATGCTTGGCATCTTGTACCTGTGCACTAAATGATATGTCAGGTGCTTTGAAAACCTTAAAGCGCTATGTAAATGGGAGTTGTTAGGGAGAGTTTAGAGTTTCTTTTAGAGGAGAATGACAGGAGCAAATTATTTCTTTCAGTATTTAACGACAGCAGACTTTGGGAAGTGTCAAATTTCATGAAGCAGGTTGTAATGTCTTTTAAGAACAGTGCTGCAGGGCCTGGCAGTTTAATTTCAAAGCATTTTGACATGAAGTTAAAGTTATATGTTTCTTAAATGCAGCACTAAAGTGTCTGAGAATGGCAGAGAGGGCAATTACTCATCAGTGAAATTAGTTAATATCCTGAATTATTAAGGGCAGCTCTGTGGTATATCTTGGAATTTGATACCCCACTGTGCTTCAGATTTCCGAAGGGCCACATGTTTTTTCATGGTGTTATTTGTAATTCTTAGGCAGATTGGGAAAAGTTAATTTTTTACCAGCAAGGCAAAAAGCTATTTTTTGGTATGCGGTGCTAGTTACAAGGATAATAAACCTAGTTGGTTGGTTGTTGTCTTTCGTTCTTGAAAAGGACCGATGTTACATCACTATGTGATGTATCACGTCATTGTGTCCAGCTGTGGCTGATAGAATGTTCTACCACAGGCTGGGCCCAGATATTCCATGTGAACATTTGGGGTGGATTCTCTAAATTTAGAGAAAATAAGCCTGAGATTTACTTTAATATAAATATTTTCTCCTTTTACTTAAGAAAAAATTGTGCTTTTGCACAATCTTTTAAGCCCCCCACTTCCCTTAGACTTTTGAGGAAGAGTTCCTTTTAATAAAGCATCTAAAAATGTGAAGACATTCCTAATGTGCTTTTATTTTTATACACACACACAAATACACATATTTGTATATATGTATATAATTTATTTTTTATTTTTGGCTAGGATTAAATCACAAGATTTCCTACTCATTGGTGAACTCTGCAGACGGACAGTTCTCTATTGATGAGTCATCTGGAATTATCCAATTGGAGAAGCCTTTGGACCGAGAGTTACAGGCTGTGTACAATCTGATTTTGAAAGCTGTAGATCAGGGTGTGCCAAGGAGACTGACTGCTACTGGCACTGTTGTTGTATCTGTTTTGGATATAAATGATAACCCACCTGTGTTTGAATATCGTGAGTATGGAGCCACAGTGCCTGAGGACATCCTCGTTGGAACGGAGGTTCTGCAGGTGTATGCGGCCAGCCGGGATATTGAAGCCAATGCAGAGATCACTTATGCAATCATCAGTGGCAATGAGCATGGGAAATTCAGTATTGATTCCACAACAGGTATCTTAGCACATGGCACAAAGAAAAACCTTGTATTAGTCTACTAAATATATGGCTGGCTATGCATTAGCCTCTTAAATTACATGATGCATCATTTATATATTATATAATTATGTATCTTATGTATAATATTTATACAAATTATATATTTATATATGAATATATGAGTGTGTGAGAGAGAATTCTAAACAGATAAGACACTAAGCTTATTCATTTTTTTTAACCTAAATAGTAGCTGAAAAGGAGTCAAGAAGATCCTTTAAAAGTCTTAAATTATGTGGACAAAAAGAAAATTTATGTATGGTATATTTGATTTACCTTAAAAAAGAAAAACCCAACTCTAAGAGAAAATTAATTGTCATTGCAGTAAGAGCATTATGCGGTTAGGATTTTTGCAAAGTTGTTTTCCGTCAGGGCTAGAGAAATAGAACTTAATTGAAAAACAGTTTCCCTCCTTAGCCACCTGTTTCTCTCCATAGTGAACTCATCTGATAGGTAAATCAGCACTGATAGTGAGTCATCAGTTTCATCCTCCATAATCTAAGTTTCTATAGCAGGCAAATGACTGTTCTTCGATGTGATATGGAAGAATTTTATCATTTAAGGCCTCCCCTAGAATTTGAAATATTCTGAATCATATTTTCTGGTGGGCTGCCAATAAAGTCAGAGGGCGTAATTTCAGCACACGTTAAGATGGGAAGTCTTGAGTTAACCGACCCTCTAAAAGTATCTGTGGTCCTCAGAATGCAATAAAATGTGACCTAGTGAAAACTGAATTTCACTACTCTAGCCATAAGGTCATTTTTTTTTAAGTTTAAGAGAATCAGTCAATCAATAAGAAGTAATTAAGTACCTTAATATATCCCTGGCACTGTGCTAGCCAGAGCCGAAAATGCAAGATAGCTTATACTATCCGGAATCTTATACTGTCTGGGAAAACAATACATGCTGTGTTGTTTCCTTCTTTTCCTTCCTTCTTTCTTCTTTCTATCCCTTCTTTTCTTTCCTTCCTTTCTCTCTATTATTTCCTTTCTTCCTTCTTTTCCTTTCCTTTCCTTTTTTTTTTTTTTTTTTTGGAGAGGGGTAGGGCAATTGCAGTTAAGTGACTTTCCCAGGATCACATGGCTACTCTTGTGTGTGTGTGTGTGTGTGTGTGTGTGTGTGTGTGTGTGTGTGTGTGTGTGTGTGTGTGTGTTTGTGTGTGTTAAGTGTCTGAGACCAGCTTTGAACTCAGGTCGTCCTGACTCCAGGGTTGGTATTCCACTCACTGCACTACCTAGCCACCCCTTTCCTTTCCTTTCCTTTCTTTCTTTATCATTTTTATTTGTTTAATAAATGAGGAAACTAGAGACCAGAGAAGTTAGTTAACTCACTCTTGTTAGTTAACAAATATTAAGTAACGGAGCCAGATTGTGAACTCGGGCTCTTGGACTCTAAATCTGGCTCCCATTCCTCTATGTGACAGGTCTCTATCCTCTGCATTCTCTTCCCATTGTAAGTACCCCAGTCTGGGTCTTCATGATTTCTGTCATTTACTATCATCACTGGTCTTCTGCTCTGCAATCTTGCTGTCCTTTATTGTTTCCTGCATAATCTTTCCAATGCATCGTTCAGATCACATTACTCCTGCTTTAGGAAACTTTAGTAATTCTTCACTGATTATCAGCTAATGTATCATTCGAGGCTCTGTGCTAAGCCCTGATTTCAGCCTGCCTTTGGGGCTTCATTTTACGCTGTTGCCCTTGAGAAAATCCGAATCCCAGCCCAAGTGGATTACTAACCAAACTCTGTTTTCCTACCCAAACTCATCTCCAGGCTTTTGCTTACAGCCGAAAAAAAAATGAAGGACAAATGAAAAATGTATTAGATATTTACTTTGTGCCAAGCACCGTGATAAGTTTTGGAGATGCAAATAGAAAAGTGGGACCATCCCTGATCCCAAGGACCTCAGCCTCTTATCGGGGGAGACAATACATAGGAAATTCAGCGGCAGAATTAGGTAGAAAGACCCGAGTTCTAAGGCTTCACAATAGGATAGATAGTAAGACCCAGGGGTGTTAAGAACAGGTCATATGACAGTGATCAAGGTGTTAGAAGACATAGAGAGAGGACAGATGATGAGGCCTGGAGAGCATCTATCTTTCCAGAAGGATAATAGCTTCCTTTCTTGGTCCTGTGTGAACAGCCATGTCTGCTGCTTAGGAGATAGTCAGTCTAAGGATCCAAGTGGAAACAAAGATTCTGGGCTCCCTCCTGCAGAGGTGAGGAGGATGGGAAGTGGGAAGGGAGGGTCACTGGTCAGCCAGGAGGAGACAAGATGAAAAAGAACATCGAAATAAAGATTGAAACAGAAGGGTACCTGTGACATTGAAGACCTAAATGGAGTGTGGGTGGCCTGGGGAGAGGGTAACAGAACCCTCCTTCCTCCACCACCCCATCTTGAGGCAGAGGGGGGAAGAAGGAACCCTCCTGAGGATGGGCTTCTTTCCCCCATCATGAGCTATGAACTCAGGCACAGAGTAGTAGAGGATGAAGGAATGCACCGTTATCCTATCACAATTTGTTGAAATATTTCTCTTCCTTCAAGGACCAATTCAGGTACTACCTCTTCTATGAAACCTTTCCTGATTGCTTCAATGGAAAGTGATTTCTCCCTAGAGTTTTATATATAGCCCTTTGTCTTAGCATCTCCTGGGCATTTATCACATTTGACCTTGTATTATAGTTATCTGTGGGGATTCTTTATCTTCTCCCACCTTGAAAGCAGTCTATGTCAGTCAATCTGACAGCAAGTGTTTTGTTTTGTTTTGTTTTTTTGGAGGGCTATTGGGGTTAAGTGACTTGCCCAAAGTCACATGGCTAGTAAGTGTCTCAAATGTCTGAGGCCAAATTTGAACTCAGGTCCTCCTGACTCCAGGGCCGGTGCTCTATTTACTGGGTCACCTAGCTGCCCCAAGCAAGTGTTTTTTAAACCCTTACCTATGTGCCAAACACTGTGGTAAGAAATAGGGACTGATTTTATCATTTTATCCTCAGTTCTTGAGCATAATTCTTGTAGATATGTGGTACTTAAACAACTTTTTATCAGGCCTCAGCCTCTCCAGGTTGATTACATGCTACAGCCAAGCTAGCTTTCTTGATTCGTTGTTGAATTAAGTTGAGTTTTAGAGTCAGAAATGTAGGAGAAGGGCCCAGAAAATAGTGTAAATGTAATGGAGTAAGAAGTACTATAAAAGTAGTGGAGAAAAGTATATAGGTAAGAGATCTCTAGAGAAATGTTCATGTAGTATTATATTTGGAAATGAAAAATTATATGTACATGGTGACAAGACTCGTTTCTATAAAGAAGAGGTAACTGAATATTTTTAGCTTGTTTACAAAGTCACAAATTGAGAGGAAATAATCTTAGTAGAATGGTGTTGTCCCTTTAACAACTTAAAAGTCTTTATGTTTGCTTCCTTTATAGGAGCCATATTTATTATTGACAGCCTGGATTATGAAAGCTCTCGTGAATATTACCTGACGGTGGAAGCTACTGACGGAGGCACGCCTTCCCTGAGTGATGTTGCAACAGTGAACGTCAATGTCACAGATATTAATGATAACCCCCCGCTGTTCAGTCAGGACACCTACACCGCAGTGATCAGTGAAGACGCTGTTCTGGAACAGTCTGTTGTCACTGTATGCATGACGCTTTTATTTCCTTCCTTCCTCCATGGTTTCATTTGTTTTGTCTCTGCGTGAGATTCCTGTGAGGTTATTTGGGTTAAGTAGTCATAGTTCTGTGTTGTCTGTTGGCCTTTGCATGTCACCTGTGGCTTCCACAAAACTCCCCCCAAATTCCCATTTAATTTCTTATGCTGACCTGTGATATATCAAAACCACAATTGGCAAAGTCTCAGTGTGAAAGGGATAACTGTATATACAAATGGGACATTGTGTGGTGAGATGGATAGAGAGTTGACTTAGGGGACAGGCAGACCTGGCTTTGAGTCTTGCCTCAGACACAGACTGGACAAATCACCCTCTCAGTGCTCGAGGCATGTCTGTGATCTCTGAGGCTCTTAAGTTGGGGAGAAGGTAGAGACCACCATTGGTAGAGGGTTTTCTGACCTGAGAGTTCCCTCTAAAAAGAAAATCATGAGTCCAAAACCTGTTGTCATCCCGTGTGTGTGTGTGTATATTTGATTCACTAGTGGAAGACTGACTCTTAAGAGGTAGGGGTTGTTTTTGTTGTTGTAGTTTTTCTTTTTTTGGCTTGGAGAACACTTTCAGACAGCTGTCTTCTTAGGATGAGTGTGTTTGCTAATAGTAAATCCATCTCAAGAGCAGTTCTGCTTGTTTGGTTTTTTTGCTTTTTTGGAG